>MUZK01003841.1:0-17336 GCA_003013055.1 Juglanconis sp. DMW523 | reverse complement strand
GGGAAATTTGGGGGGGGGGGGGGCTCATTGAGGTCATGTGCACCGTGTTCCCTTCTGTTGCATGTACAAAGTAGACAACTGGTTCGGGGGGCGTGTATAACTTGCATTGGAAGAAATACTGGGAGGTGGAACCGGTGAAGGATGCTGCGGGCCGGAAGCAAATGCTCGACGATGTTTGGCCATCCTCATCCTGCTTCCCGTCCGGTGATGTGGCTAAGGGCTGAGTTCTGGATCTGGGCTGCCGTGTATGTGGTCATCAACTGGACTTTTATTTGGCAATTCTGAGCTCTGCCGTGAGGTATTGAACAAGACGGCGTAGGCCCGATTCGGTCGGCAGAGAGGAGGCGTCGTGACTTGGTTTGAAGGGGCAGCCACGACCAGCATACGAATGTGGAGCGGTCGTTCTGGACTGAAGGAGGGCATAGAGAGAGTGAAGGGGGGTGTCAGGGAGAGGGGGATAGTGATGGCTTTGGCGGTACGTCTGGGTTCTGGTAGTCTGTACAGCTATTCTTATGGAGGTCAGCTAGAGGAGTCGCCCCGACGGGAGTTCTCGACTTAGGGGGAAAGGATATGAATGAACAATATGGAGCAAGGGGATGAGAAGTCAAGAGCCTTAAGGTGCGTTATGTTCTGCCATTCTTTCTATCTTTCTATCATCTTCAAATGGGGTAGGTATCGAGTCTCTGCCGACAAGCATACAGCCCGCCTGGGCGATCAGTGCTTGCGCAACGGCAGATGGCCCATCGTGATGATGGCCAGTACCAGTCTATCCAACCCAATCCATAGCATAGTCGGGTATACATTATTACACATTATTTCATACTCGTTTCTCATTCGTCATAATATCCGCCGAATGCTCGTCCCAGTCTTAACTACTGGCCCTCATATCGGTGATCGCCTCACAGCTCCGTAAGGAGACGTTTCGTTCCAGGCGCGAGTTGTGGTGTGCCATTGGCCATCATCGTACGAACTAGGGGTGGTATTTGTGAGGAAAGTGGTAGGTGTTGGAATATGAGCACTGGTAAACAGAGGCCCGGAGGGGTTGATCGATGTCGGACGGGGTGGTAGTGACCCGGGGATGATGTAGGTGACGCTGGGCAAGAGGGTTGTGTTCGAGGCTCTGACCGGGGAGGCAGCTGGGATCGAGGACAGAGAGTAGTAGGTCGGGCTCGCGGAGGGCGTGATAGATGCTGGGGTCGTCGTCGTGCTCGGGACGGAACTCGTCGAGGGGTTGTCCTCAGTGATTGTTTCAGTCTTGACGACAGTGACTGGGTCGATCACCGTTGTTTGTGGCTCGATGGAGACGACCGAGACGCCAATCTCGGTGACCGTGTCTGTGGTATCGCTTTCACTGGCCGAAGCTGTGGCCGTGACGGTGATATCTTGGGTGGCCGTCTTGGTCAAGAGGACGGTGGTCGCTTGTGGTGCTGTCGGGGTTCCACCGTCGATAGGCACAACCGAGTATGTCTCTCGAGGCCGCAAGTTATGGAATCTCGGTATGTGTTGTTGACTTTTCCGGTCCTCTGCGACAGGCAGACATGTCGACGGTCTGGTAAAGGCTGACAGGAGGACAAGGAGTGGCGTAGGCAGGATGAACAGACGCATGTTCCACTATCTTGGCACGAAAAAGACTGACTGGAGATGAACTCGACGCTGGATACGAACGGTAAGGAAGGAGGAGGACTGCCGACTTGACCACGATGTCGACGATTTGCGAACAATGAGCGGAGCGGGGATGGAGAAGAGACAGAAGTGAAAGGAACAAACCTGTGGGGGAGAAAGCCATGCAGGCTTGTATTTGACAATCCGGGTTACTGCTTGGGACTTTCATGATGCCTGTGGTATGCCTGTGATATGCCTGTGGTGTGCTGCCAACCGGAAAATGGTGGTGGTTGGGAATCAGCAGGTGGGAAGAACAGGACGAGGTTGTCGCGATGCGGATTTAGAAACACTTCGAATGGAGGGGCTGGAGGACAAGGGACAGGGACAGGGATTGCGATGCTAGCAGGGATGCTCGTCCCATGCCGACCAGACCCGAGGAACTGGCACACTGACCTCATTGGCTGGTACTTGGTACTTTGTTGATGCATGCTTTGTCAGCGGACACTTCCGAGGATCGGTTATCGAGCTAGGCACATCATCACCCGCACCAAGGGGCTGTTCAATGGCCACAAGATGGTGTCTATAATCTAGGGCATTCTACAGAAACATGAGGCTGGCTTTTCAGAATACCCACTGTGAGTAGCCGAGACCTTTTTCTCGTCTTTTCTCGTCTTTTCTTCTTTTGTTATCGGAAGCATTTTCTAAAGCGCTCGCGACCATCTGAGCTGAGCTGCTCACATCCTCCTCCGAAAACGGGCCCTCGTCTACTCGTCACCCGCGGCCTGATCGTATGTCTACGCGCACAGCGCCATAATGCTTCAAGAAGCGACCCCAAACTGGTCCAACCCCTTTTCCAGCGCCCTTCCTCTCACCCATCGCCACCGGCCACAGAACCCTGCCTGCTCCGTCCTCCCACCCAAGCGGCCTCTCCCCACCATGCGACTGTTCGAGCTCCGGCGCAGCGCTCATATACCCCGGGTCCACCGTATTCATAGCCACGCGGTACTTCTTCCATGCCGCAGACGCCTCCGTCTCCGTGATCATGCTCAACCCCGCTTTGGACATGTTCGTGTGGACATGCTTGCCCGCTTTGGCCTGGTTCTGCGTTCGGGCTTCGAAGATGCCCTCGCGGGACGAGACGTTGACGATGTACCCAGTGGGACGAGACGTGGACTGGTGTTTGTGGTCCATGAGCGGCAGGAGCTCACGGATCAGGATCAGCGGCACAAAAGTGTTCACGCTGTGTGCAGTGATGATGTCTTCGTATGGAATATCGGTCAGCGATTGCACCCAGGACGAGAGGCCCGGCGGTTTTTTAGTATCGAGGGTAGCAGATTTGGTTGTAAGAGCATCGGTAATCATGCTCCCTTCTCCCGTGTCACTCTTCAGACTCGCCAGCTGCAAGTCTTCTAGAGCCGTATGTGCTGCTACACTGCCGCCCCGAACGCGGGACTGATACCCACCCTCAATGAGCATCTGGTCCATCCCATTTTCGAGGAGTTTCTCCCTGGCGACGGCCCTCTCCTCGGTATCTATTCCGTCCGTGAGCGTCTGGGCAGCATTGTTGATCAGTATATCCAGCGTGCCTCCCCACTCCTCGATGACACACTTCGTCTGAGCCACCAGCTCAAACGCATCTCTTGCAGTGCGGAAATCTGCACCCACAACCCTCAACTTGTCAAGCCACTCACCCACGTCCGGCTGCAAACGATATCGCTGTATGGCGTCCCTTGGATATCTCGTTGAAGCAATGACGCGGGCGCCGCAGCGGAGCAGTCGTAAGATGGTGTGGAATCCGAGATTGATGCGACCTCCTGTGACGAGGGCTGTCTTTCCTTCCAGGCTCAGGTTGGGCGGCACCGACAGGCTGGAGCCAGCGAGGTTGAACTCCCCGCAAGGGTGGCACATCGCCGCGAAGGTCTTGTGAGGCTCGTTGATGCGCAGTCGGCAGATGTAGCAATTCTTCTGTGTGTGTTGTTGAGATTTGTCTTTGCGAGAGGCGTTGTATCTCCTGACAGAGTTGTCCCAGGAGTCACCGGCGGAGCCATCGGAGTCGTTGGAGGTTGTATCACAAGCCAGGATGTGATCATCTCCATGCCGTGGTAGCAGTGGCGCCTTCGCAAGACCTGACTTGATCTTCTTCATCATGTCATTCCAGAGCATCTGCTGAACTGAAGTGTCCATATCAGGCCAAATACACCCTGCCACTTCCCGTGTCCGGGTCGACGAGAACGGCGGCATATATAATGCCACCAAGCTCGGCAGTCTTGGGTTGGTCGTAACCCGAGCTTCGACAACTTCGCGGTCCGCGAGGAGCTGCTCGGCAAGAACGGCTGCAGGCTCAGAAGCGACGTATTGGCGGTGGTCCTCGGGTCCGAGGAGAGGCTTGGGCATGCTCGTCATCTGCGCGTGGTCTGCACACCATTGGACGCACCGCAGAAGGGATTCCAACCAATCCATCTCGGCCTCGGGACTGGGGTAAGCACGGGGTTGGTGGTCGAGAAGAACGTGTCGGATTGCCGTCGAGCTGCCGTCGCGAACACAGCGAATATTTCTCCCAGTCGCGCCGTCGTGATCATATATATACCACAAGCCCTCTTGTGCCCGTCTCATGTCGGCGTGCAATTCGTCGGGATATGATCGGTCAGACACCAGACTTGCTGCGAAGATTTGCAAAGCTTTATCCGTCGGCACCAACGCCGGATGGGCATACTGGAAACGATACCACTTGTGTTTGCTCATCCTCACCTGCCGGCTGAGAATGTAATTTCGAACGGAGAGCGCATCGACGCGCAGCCTGTCTCCGATGTGACGGATGTTGTTCCTGGGCGCTGGCTCTTGAGGAGCGAGGGGCTGTCTTAGCCATGCGGGATAGGTCTCGTATAGTGTGGCTAGCCTCAGCAGTTGGGTTGATTTGGCTTCGTTGAGCATGGTCAAAGCGCGGATGAAATGAGGAAAGAGGGCCTGAAATTGAGCCTCGGACCAGTTGCGTGCGTGGTCCATCAAGTGTTGGCCGGTGGTCGACGTACCCGCTAGCAGTGCAGACCGGTGCTCATAGCTACCCGCTCGCAGCAAGTCTTCCATCTTCTCAGGAGCTACGTTGTCGATCAAACCCACGACCTCAGCTGGCATGAACATGCACACGGCATCGACAAAGGCCATGGGAAGCGCTGTCTTCTGCACATCCCAAAGGCCAAGTCCCAGCATCGATTGGAAGCCCCGCGCAAACTTTTTTTCGAGGTTTTCCACCACATTCGGGCCAAAGTCCGCTTCATGCAGGAGAGGGGGTTGATTGCGTCGTTCGCAACGAGCGACCAGCTCCTGGGCAGAGTTGTCCAGGACCCAGACATAGGCATTAAGAAAATCGACATTTTGTACTGTTTCGCGACTCCAAACCCAGGCCAGTTGCTGGAGCGAATTCCAGAGTTGCTTGAGCTGCTTAAACCGCCCTTTGAAGACGCTCTTCCATGATGGGCTGTTCTCTATGGCCCAGCTGAGGCGAGAGTCAGGAAGAGCAGCGGTGGGCGTGCAGAGCAGCTGGAGTACGCGGTATAAGGTCAACTCTTTGAGAACAGGCTCAATGAGCTCCACGGCAATGCCATTGAGTCGAACGGCTAGTCGGATGATCCTTGGAGGGGTGTCTGACCACGATTCCATGACTGAGGTTGTGGGCCAGGTATTCACTATGAACTGGCAGTGATGCTGTTGCTGGTACTCCTGTTTGCGATGTGAGAGGAATGATGCGAAGATGTTCTTGGATCTATCTTAGTCTTTATATGCCTGGAGAATCGGATTCCACAGCAGGACTTCTAACTCTGATACAGCTGAACCTCTGCGGCACAGTCTCGATGTGACTCAAGCCTGTAAAGTTGGCACACGCAAGTGCGCAGACACCAGACGGTAAGCGCTGCGAATTTGCTGGTAGAAAAAGCGGGGTCTTGATTGGTGAGGTAGCCGCTCAGCCTCAATATCTGGCCCTGGTTTTGGTCTCTGCTTCGTTTAGCTCTGTCCGGCGCCTGCTTCAAATACCGACATCAGCAGGGCTTGTCCACGATGGTTTATTCATGTGTCTTCCCGGCATCTAGGCAGCCACTATTGAAACCTTTTCATTCCTCTAACCAAGCACAGGCCCATAGGTACCATGTGGTTGACTACGGGCAGTGAACCCGTGCGCGCAAATGCGCAGCCCGATAGGGTAATGCTGTCCATTCCCTAAGTCTTTGTACGTACTCGCTTCGAGTGCTACTACATGCTTGGCTCTTGGCCGCATGCAGTAGCATATGAGAAGGGCTATTGGAAGGCCTGATAGTGATTGCGATATGGAAAGAAACTATGGGATTGGGGCAAATAGGAATTTGGGGCTGATAAAGGAACAGCCGAATGCTGGATATAGTGCTATGCTCAAACAACTCGAAACAGCCGATACTTAGGCGGCGGATAAGGTTCGTTTGACTTGGATCAACGAGACAAGTCGTGCAAAATCAGCTCAGCCTTGACATCCGCAGTCTCGATGAATATGATGCGCTGCAAACTGAGATTTCCGGCCAATTTTTCTGCCGTTGTCAGCAGTGAAATTGCACCTGTGTTAAACGGGCTGTTGTCAGACAACTGACAGCGACAATGCCGGGTGGTTTGGGTAAAGAAGGGGAAGGGGGTTCAGATTTCACTTCCCGCCAACCTGCACTGGCACAAAATCAGGCGGATGCTGTGAGGCCTTTCCCATTCTTTCCATGGTGTATTGATTCGTGGACACAACATAATCGTCGCCCACGATGTTTCGCTTGGCCACCTGCAGAGCTGCAACTATGGCTATGTAAATGAAATCCCAAGTCACGCTCCCCAGTGAGGCGAGGAATTAGCCTTTTTGACCGTGACCTAGGTCTTCACCGCGAGAATCTTGCGTAGGATCTCTATATATAACGTCGTATTGTCGAAGATATGGTAGAAGGACTCGACCTCTTCAGTCACAACGTAAGCCTAAAGTCTAAAGTCGTTGAAAACACTGGCCTGTTCTCATCCACCTTGTACACCCGCTTCACGGCCTGTGCTGCTTTCACAGTTGCCACTGTCTGCAACGAAAATGAAGTTTCCGATGTCTTTGATTTTCCTGTAAACGCCACAAGGTTTAAACATGTAACTGTGTACACCATGCTTCTCGCCCTCTTGAACGCCCGTGCAATTTGTGTTGACGGCCTTGCATATCTTTCAGCCATGATTTCCCGAACCACTGTGGAACATACGGACTCACCATCTGCACAAGGTCAAACGAAGCCTTTTGTGCCTTTTGAATGGAATATAGGTCTGGGCATGCGTGGAACAATGGCCGATCCGTCGGGGCACCGGCGTGGGAGAAGATTTTGGCGCCAATGGTCTTTTCAAGGGGTTCAACAGGCCAGTGCTCAGTTTGGGTAGCTCACGAGTTTTATTTTAGACTAGGTACATGCAGAAAATGAACTTCCGTTCCCGTTAGCTTCTTGACTTGTGCTAGAGCGTTCACAAAGTAGACTTGAGGCTCGCGGCTTACTGGATCGATGGGTTAGTAGACGATGGTGATCATGTTGTCAACAATGCCTTTGCGCACGGCAGCCTCATCATTCACGTTAAATTCGAGAGGCTTAGCACCGCACGATTTGGCGCCCTCAATCTACGAATCAGTCCTGGCAGGGGCGAAGAAGTTATCATAGTCCGGGAGGAGAGTTCTATTCGAGGGCATTTTGCAAGTCGCCTGGTTTAATCCGAAGACTGAGCTTGTCTGCAAACTCTGCCTGTGCATCAACTTAAAGTGACGATGGGGTGCCCCGAGATTTGCACGGACGAGGACAGTCGAAATGGACGGACGAATACAGGACTTCCAAAAGATCCGATAAATCCACCAGAACCTTCAAGAGAAAGTCTCTTTTTACAGTCCCTTTCCTGCCCCTGTCCTTGCAGCCATGCCCAACACGAGCTGACGCTGTGAATAGATGGCACCTGCCCCTCAAGTCCATACTGAGGCAGGACATTTCAGGGTTAGGGTGCGTGTAAGTCTTCTGCCAACCACCCAATTCCCTCCCATCAAAACCCGCCCCCAAAAGAAGAACGAGGGTCGCAGCTGTGTGCTGAAGGCAGATCTTAAGCAGTATATTGACATGAGTTTACGTGGGATTTGAAATGTGAGGTGTGAGTTGATCCGTCATTGTACACAAACTATCAAAATTATCGTGGGGGAACAATGCTAGTCGATTCCCGCGAAGGCTTGGATAAAATCCACTCTAAACCAAATGAACACCACGATTTCCATCACCAAGCTTTCCTTCGTCGTTCAGTTTCTTAAGGGCCTCCTTCATCCTGGCTGCGACAGCGAGTCCATGCCTCTTAGCCTCCTCGTCAGTTGGCGGTGAGCTTACAGGTCCCCTCTTGGCAATATCGACCCTCATCCAGGGAATCTTAACAGCACCCTCCGTCTCATCAGCCAACTTGAGAAGCTTTTCAATATCATCATCCTGGTACGCTCCACCAAGTATCAACGCGCGAGGAGGCGCAGACCAGTTTCCGCTGCCAATAGTGCTACTCGGCGAGGCCGGGGGCTTGCCGGTCAGGAGGAAGGGGAGCTCCTCTGTGATGGCGGTGAAAAGAGTGAAATGGATCACTATGAAAGGGACGTGTCAGCACTTTTGGGGAAAAGCATGGCGTATTTGAGACGTCAGTCGGCTAACCTTCGTATTCTGGCTTCAGCGTATCCACGAGCGTTGCGCCGACTCTCTCACCTCCGCCAGTGACCAGGATGGGGATGGGTTGAGACATCTTTGATGGTGAGATATGTCCAGGAGGGTGGTGGAAGGATAGGCTCTGAAATTTTGCAACTGAGGATGATTTGTGCGAGACCCGGTGTAGTGAGGTCGGCAATCTGTGAGCATGGTTTGAAGAAGTACGTCGAGAACGGTGATGGACTGATGATGTATGTGTGTGCAAGTCGGCGCGTAGTCTTATGCGAGCCCGAGCTCCCTGAATAATGCGGATTCTGCGGATTGCCGTTCTCCATATGGTCAATTAGTCGCGCCTAGGAGCTTTAAATGATTAGTAAGAAGTGGAACGATGGCAGTCTTAACCGAGGAGCAAGGAATGCAGCACGTACGCAGTAGACGCTCGCGTTGACTCCTGAGTCGTGCAAAAGGTCCAGCTGTGACTAGAAGTTGCGAGAAGGAGAGGCTGGGCATGTTGACTACCTAAATTCATTACATTACCTATCCTACTGCGGCCTCTTCCGGAATTACCTCCTAGCCTCACTCCTCAATTACTCTGTGTCAACGAAGCCGTCTCTCCATGGGCGCCGTTGTGCTGGGACCTCAGTACGTCGTGAAATCATAAGTAGCATACATGACACCTGGCTGGGTGCTCGGGTCATAATACCAGTAATCCGACAACCCCCATTGCGGGTTATTAACGGCATCGATCCAGCCCTGCGTTTCAATAACCAGACATCCATACTTATTCACGAACTTGGCCCCTCCGTCTGTAGCATCCGTGTTCCTGGCGATTTGGCTAGGCTTCACGGGGACCGTGCCATTTTGGCCATTGCACGAGTAGATCTGTAGACCCTGCTGGTTCGTGGCGATATCGAGACGGATGCCTGTGGTGTCGGACCAGAGTGACAGAACGGGGAAGTTAGACGCGGTTGGCCCAGCGTCTTTGGGACGGTCGGTGATGAACGCATTGTCGTAGCCAATGCAGCCGAGACCACAGTAGTCGACTGCGTCGCTGATGTCGGCGCCAATGAGCTTGGGTGCGGTGAAGTCCAAGACGGGGTGAGACGCGACAGTTCCAATGGTGCCGTTGGGAATCTCGATGTTATCAATACCAATGTACCGCCGCGCGTAGGGCATCCAGAGGGTTGTATCGTTCAAGATCGTGGGCTCCTTGAAGGCGTTCAGGTTCCAGTAGATATGGTTCGCCAGCATGATAGGTGTAGGCTGGTCAAGCGCGAAGGAAGTGGTTTTCATGGTGATTCGCGGGTGTGACAGACCCCAGGCCGAGCCCTGGATGGTGTTGCTGACCGTGTAAGTCGCGTGGGTGAGGACGGTGCCTGGGAAGCCTTGGAAAGCATCATCCAAAAGCGTGAAGGTGATGGATTCGTTAGTGTAGGAGGTGACCGTCCAGTTGCGCGCGTCGTAGCCGACGGTGCCACCGTGAAGTGTATCATGGCCGTCGTTCTCGTTCTCCGGAATGTGCGAAGTCGCCCCGTCGATAGTGAAAGTGCCATTCTTGATCCTGTTGGCATATCGGCCCACGACAGGTCCGAAGTAGGTGTGGTTCGTAGCTGTGTCGATTGGGTATTGGCTGGTGTTGTCGTAGCCTGCAACAACATCTTGGAAGTCACCGTTCCGATCGGGGACCAGAAGATGAGTGAGACGTGCTCCATATGGTATGAATACCGCCGTGATATTGTCCGCAGTCAGGGTATAGGAGGTTAACGGCCCCGATGTCGTAGCAGTCTGTGCATTCACTGCTTGAAGCAGTGCCGTACAGCAGATGAGTGCTAGTCTGGGAGGCAACATCTTGACGACCGTGACCGCTGGCTTGGAGGTGATTAACAGAGGAGGGCGTAAGGATGGGCCGATCCAGTTCCACGACTAGAAGGAGCCCGGGCTCGAGGGAGGGAGGCTTTATGGATCGTCAAGAGGGATCGTGACGTCCATGTTCAGTCAACACAGTGACGGTGACGGCTGGATGTCCACCAAAGTACTGGACCTGGCTCGTAACCGCATTGCCAGACACTACCCATAATGGCCTAGCACACTCTGTGTGCCACACCGCAATTTACTATGTAGAAAATACGGCCGAGAGAAGAAAGGACAATGCATCATCATTCGGGCGGATGTAAAGACGATCCACCATCTCAGCGGTCATGGGGCTAAATCTTCCAGTGACAAGGTACGCGGCCAGTTTGTGAGCACGCCCTCGAATCCAACAGAGAGTTACGGACGAAAATAAGGCCCAAATCAGCAAGTGAAAACCTGGAGAATGCGGGGAACCTGGGGAGAACAGCGGGGGGTCGGCGTGCCGATACTCCACTGGGAATTTTAGTCCGCATTTTGGGCCCTCCTTCGACGCCGCGTTGGTGGTCCCCGTGCCGTACGATCCGGAGATCGCCATCTCCCAAGCTTATACTCGTGCCGGCCTAAAAACGTCCAACGGCACTCTGGTAACTGGTGTGAAAACGGGCAACTGGAGAGAAATTCAGCCTAACAGCTGTAAGGCGAAGTTTATATAGCAATTAGATATGCTTTCTTTAGCGATATACTCCGTTATTGCATCCCGCTAAACCCCCCTGACTCCTGAGTCCCGCAACACATTAGAGAAGAGGATCTTAGGTAGAGCGAGGGTCGACCGCAGGGTTAGGGTTATTATGGAATTAGACTGTGAATGCAGATACTAAATTGTAATAATTAGGAAACTTCAATTACTGAATTATGACAGTTCCCTATACAAATTTCGCCTTGCAGCTGTTAGACTGCAATATAAGATCAATAGTGAACATCCTCCATACGTGCCGTCGACAGGTCTGAGAAAGGTGGATTCGACTCAGGATGTCGGGAAGTCCCCAGAGCTCCAGTTCTTTCGGCGACATGCATGAGACGAACTGGTGCAAAAAAAACCCAAAAATCACAAAGGCTAGCTGGGTGATAATTATCGTACCGCATGGGGTTGTACCTACCTGCCTACATGTAAGTACTGCGCGAGAGAAGATCCCAGAACAGGCACGAAATGAACACAGCATAGCAACTGTAACTGTAGTTCATACTGTAGCCGGTGGTCTTGGGATTTTGTCTTAGTCAGGGACAGGTGTAATACTGCGTATTGAAACAATGATATAGTAGCCACTTAAGACAAAAAGGGGAATGCACAAAGGCTGCTGGATAGAACACTTCGTTGATAGCGCCATGATCCCCAGGTATAAATTACTCGAGGCTTCCACCGGAAATTGAAAGCGAAATTTGCCGCTGTACTAGCTGAGCTCTATAATACATAAACCCGAGGCAGAGTCGCAAAGGCAGGAATTTCCGTTTGAAGACGCTATTAAAGATAAAGGGAAATGTATTAGGCTCCAGCTATATATGAATAGGGTGAATATGCAAACACATAAATGCTCAGCACCCTGCATAAGCCTAGAATCTTCATACAGCATACCTATATTAAAGATATTAAAGATAGTGAAATATGTATTTAATAATCAGTGTCTGTCAATATCAGAAATGAAGGTTTGACTCACTATGAAAATATAGCAAATTATTGAATTAACTAATTAGAAGCTATTATAAGAAAATCCGTTCTTTAACTCTATATTAGATTAACTTACTAGTAGGCTTTCGAGCGTCCTTTACTGTAGGAAAAAAACCGTTCCAGCTTTTATAGCTGGATGAACCATCTTAAAAATACAACAACCACAAATATGAACAGCTAGGTACGTCGAACGGTTCCTTAGCAATACAGCCTTTTTCTCTCAGCACATATTGTGGAACCAGCCTGTACAGTATTTCTGGGCAGTGAATCTGCATAATTCACACAACCCGTCAGCAAGCTGCATATGAGCCCTTATATCACCGGAGTGGCTTCTGTGATCTGACCAGTAATGTCTTGTTGCTCGGGGCTCACGGAACAGCCCATGGTAATCAACCCTATAAAGAGTCAGGAGAAGACCAAATGACAATGTGTGCGGACGCGTCATTTATGCATCCTCAACGGAGAACAAGTCTCGGATACTTAAGCGCAGTGTCCCGTCTGGCTATCGAAAACGTTGTGAAATATCCAAGGCTTGTACGGCTTGTGCGGCTTGCACGGCTTGCACGGACTAAATTCTCGACTGATTTCACGGATCCGAGACTTCTCAATTTGACATCAACCAATTCAGGTCGCTTTCAAGTACAGTCGCCATGTTGATTTTAGACATTCTGCGCTCAGTGGCGGCGTATGCGGGCTACCTCGCCTTGTCTGCAGTAAGTAGATTCCCAGCATGGAATCGAGTTGATCGCGTCCAAGCCTTAGAGGCCTGTAAGACCTCTGATCCAGTGATCATGGCCAAGAAATAGAGGCATCTTGGTCTGGATTAGGTGATTTCCCTGGGGATCTTTCAACCTCTCTGTAGAATATACCTGGGTAGGTATACAGGCGGGAAAATGTATCTGGTTCCTTCAGATCCAGGGTTCATACGTCTACGTGACTTGAATGGTCTTGAGAGGCATGTCTTACTCATGGATGCACGTATTGTTCGACCTTGGCTTTTCTGCCTGCTCAAAATGGTATAGGTAGACATCCAGGAGTCTGTCTGCCTTGGGAACCTAAAAGGACGGAAGAAAATGGTGGCAATGTGTCCGCAGACTTGCCAACGAGGTAATGCGGGGACGCTAGAAGTAGCGGGCCACTACGGTGTAAGTGATGTAAGTGATGTAAGTGATAGCGCAGTGTGCTTGCACGCTGCGGAATCTCTAGCAGCAGCAGATGCTTGCTGGATGCGTCATATCTCGGCTTGGCAGAGGTCAAAGGAGGCAACCATCAACAACTAACTAATATCTTCTTCCCCTCTTCTTCAAAAGGAAAGGGATTTCCAGTGTCTCACTCATACTGATAACATGCCACTTTTCTGGACCATGTACCTACGCTAAAGGATGTTCTCAACTGTGCATGAGTCCCAACCTTTTCGCCACCGCTCTTCTTTGATAAACCAGCAGGCGTCTGCCTCCTGTCATTGTCCAAATGCAGCAAGGAAAGTGTGAAGTGTCTTCCCCAGCAACCATTTCTACTTGTTCAACAGGAACAAGGCAACAGCGAGCGCCTAATCCAGATGACACTTCACAAGAGATGGGGAAACCACCGCCGCCCCCCCTCGGAAGCATTTATTAACCTGACCTGAGCGGCTGAGCCTGTCCTTCCACAACCAACTTTGAATCCAGGAATCAACAACACCATTCTCCACGAGGCTGTCAGCCTGTCATCATCAACAAAAGCACTGCAAACACACATACATACATACATACACACGCACACTTGATACCTCACCACCGATCAAGATGCCGTTTCGCAACAGCGATGACAACATCATTTGCGGCCTGTACTTCCTGAAGCCCGCCCCCCCGGGCTTCTACGACCACGCTCCAGCCAGGAAGTACCTGCCCCTGGTCTCCCTGTCGGCTCATGCTACCATTCTGTCGTCTGTTTCACGGACGACGCTGACACAGACCTTCATGAACCCCTCTTCAACGGATCCCATCCCTGACTTGCGCTACATGTTTCCGCTCTATGATGGAGTCTCGGTCGTTGGCTTCACTTGCACAATCAACGATGACCGTGTAATCCACGGCGTGGTCAAGGAGAAGCACACAGCCCGGCAGACTTTTAACAACGCTGTCTCACGAGGAGAGACTGCTGGCCTCCTGGAGCAACTGCCCGATGCTAGCGACGTCTTCACTACGTCGATCGGCAATGTTCCTGCGGGTGCGAGCATCCGAGTCGATATCGTGGTGCTTGGGGAGCTGAAGCACGACGCGGAGACCGATGGCCTCAGGTACACCATCCCTACTCGTATCGCTCCTCGATACGGTCCACTTGAAGCCTGGAAGGGCGCAGAGAGCCCTTTTCAAGAAGCCTCCGGGAGCGCCATCTCCATCACAGTTGACATAGAGATGCAAGCCGGCTTGGTCATCACATCCTTACAGTCACCAAGCCACCCCATCGGTATTACCATCGGATCGACCTCCTCGCCCTCTGCCACTGGATCTGGTCCATCCAAGAGCTCTCAGGAACAGCAGCCCCAGCTGGCCTCGGCAACGCTGTCCCTGGGCGTAGCTTCGTTGGACAAAGATTTCGTCCTCCAGATCATGGCGACCAACCTTTCCAACCCCGTTGCCATCCTCGAGACGCACCCGAAAATCCCCAACCAGCGAGCTCTAATGACGACCCTCGTTCCAAAGTTCGATCTCCCTTCGGAGCGACCCGAAGTCGTCTTCGTCTGCGACCAATCAGGATCGATGGAGGGTCAAAAGATGAAGAATCTGAAGTCTGCTTTGCAACTCTTCCTGAAGTCGCTTCCAGCAGGCGTCAAGTTCAACATCTGCAGTTTTGGAAGTCGCTACTCGTTCCTCTTTCCAGAGGGGTCACGCAATTACGATGCTGCCAGCCTGGAAATTGCCATGCAAGCAGTAAGGGAATTCCGGGCGAATTTTGGCGGCACAGAACTCTTGGCTCCGATCAAGGAGACGTTCGACAAGAGATGTGGCGGAGGTACAAACCTCGAAGTCTTTGTGCTCACGGACGGCCAAATCTGGAACCAAGAGCAAGTCTTTGCATTAGTCAACTCTCGACGGGAGGAGGCTCAGGGAAGCTTTCGTATTTTCACACTGGGCATTGGTGATGGGGCAAGCTCTGCTCTCATCGAAGGTCTGGCTCGAGCTGGCAACGGCTTCGCTCAGAGCGTCGGCGATAACGAAAAGCTGGACAAGAAGGTTGTCCGAATGCTGAAGGCGGCTTTAACGCCACACGTCACGGACTATACACTCGAGATCAAGTACCGCAAGCCCGACGCCTTGGGGACCTCGGCCTCGGATGCAGGCACTGAAGACGATTTTGAGTTGATCGATCGTGTGGCTGACCTGACTGTCGATGTCGGTTCTGTCCACAATGAAGCAAGTCACATCGGAGACGGAACTGCTGAACAGGTCGCGGGTCCCACTTCAAACCAGAACCCGCCAATCTCTCTGTTCGATCCGTCAGTCGATCCAGATGCCAACACGAATCGGGCTTTGGACATGCCCACCGTGGCGGTCCCCAGAGTGCTTCAGTCGCCATTTCAGATCCAACCCCTCTTCCCCTTCAACCGGACCAACGTGTATCTACTGCTCTCCCCTGAGACGACAGACAATATTCCAGAGACCGTTACTCTTCGGGCCACAAGCAAGTACGGGCCTCTGTTTCTGGAGATTCCTGTGACAATACCCACGGTCGCTTCCGGGGAGACGATTCACCAGCTCGCTGCTCACAAGGCTGTCCTGGAACTCGAAGAGGGACAAGGCTGGATCTTCCACGCCAAACTCCCGGGTAACGACGCCTTTTTGCTGAAAGAAGAATATGCTGGCCGGTTCTCTGACATGGTCCAGCGTGAGGCCGTGCGCCTTGGTGTACAATTCCAGGTGGGAGGGAAATGGTGCTCTTTTGTCGCCGTGGAGTCGAACGGCGATGAGCTCTTGAGTCCATCAGGGGCGCCCAGAATGCATGAGACTCACCACTTAAGTTCTATGAAGCCAATGGAGACCTCTCAGAATCGGATCACCTCGTCCTTGTTTGGTGCGTTTAGTTCAGGCTCAATGGGCATGCAGGAACAAGTGCATTCAACACCCGCACTGTTTGGTGGCAGCCAAGCGGCTGGAGGCTGCTTCGCGATGAGGAAAAGCTCTGCAGCCTCCTCGCAACCTTTGCCTCCCTCCGCCTTTGCGTGCCGTGGGACAGGTGCACCGGCCCCGGCCTCGGTCCCAGGCCCACCTACACCATTTCACAATTCCATTGATTGTGCTTACGATTCACATGCCCGGCTCAGTGAGCCTGAATCCAAGCCGGACTTTGCGAATTTTGCGAGCTTTGCATCTGCTATCACCGCGGGTGCTGGCGGCGGACGTGGTGGTCACCACTCGAATCTCGGCGGCGCTGTTGTCCGGGGACCTGGAAGCGTGTCCCATGCTCGCTATACACGCGATAGGAATCATGGCGAGTCTGGTCCAACCATCTCACCCGCATCCCCTGAGACTCCACTGGACACGCTTGTTCGTCTCCAGAGCTTCGCCGGTTTCTGGACATGGAGTGACGCACTCGTCGGGGCCATCGGAGTGAAAAAAGAGATTGTTTCCACGGCCTTGAATAAGATTGCCTCTTGCGAACCCAGCGAAGATGCCATGGCTACGATTGTCGTTCTTGCGTTCTTGCGAAAGCGACTGGCTGCCGACAGGGACTCGTGGGATTTGGTGGCGGACAAGGCGCTGTCGTGGCTGGAATCAGAGGCGCTGTTTGGTTCCGCGGACAAGGTCGAGGAAGCCATCTCGTCTGTGGAATCCATCGTAGGTGAACTTGCTAAGTAAGGCCCCGGGAGGATGGTTGGCCAGGAAAAGTAAGCAACGAGAGCTTTGGATCGGAACGGGACGGACAGTATGAAGCAGTCCGGTTGTGTTAATTCCAGTGCATTAATGATGATGATCACAATTTCCTTAAGCATATCCTGTCTAGGGTTTTAGTGAGACACTGCTACCAGATACTAATCATCAGCCATAGGTAGGGCTCAAATGACGCTCTCTTGAGACAGACAGTTATGCTTGTATACTGCATCTTGCCTATTTCTTTTGAGTAGTAATTTCCTGTGATAGGTGTACTTGTAACCGAAATGTCTTCCAACTTCATCAACTCGTCACCAATTATGTTTGGCGTGTACTTGGGCCGGAGAGCCGGGGCTGCGGCTAGGTATCTGTCCCAGTTCCAGACGTTGTGTCCGTCCTGATGGTGCCAGGGATGACTGCCAAGGGGAGTTACTAGCCGGTGCGAACTGTGCTTCATCGTGACCAGCGCCTTCCCCCCCCCCCACCCCCATCCCAATACTCTGACATACCGCGGATCGAAACGCCTCGGACCACTAGAAATCTTGGGCTTCGTCCTAGTTCTCTTTATTTCTTAGGCCCTTACAGGATACATTGACGTGCATGGAATGATGTCACCTGCCTTGG
>MUZK01003840.1:0-17313 GCA_003013055.1 Juglanconis sp. DMW523 | reverse complement strand
AAGCCACGCGACATTGGTGGCATTAACAAGGAGAACCAGGAGATTGTGAGAAGTTGAGAAAATTCGGAAAAAAGTTGGCTCGTCGGGAGCAGAGGGGCGGTTCAGGACATCAGTGAGTACAAGGTAGGTATGGTATATATCGGCACGAAGGAACCTTAGTAGGCACATAATAAGTACCATACATGACTCAGAAGATAGTTGAATAAATTGCCGAATTACTGTGAAACCGTCAAGACTGAATATGTACTGTCACTTTCCGACTTTGTCCACCTGATGATTGATGGTCAATGGCTGAGTGGATCTATGCTCTCGTCACCGGATCACCGGCCCTTCCGATCCCTTCGAGCTTGAATTGATCTGATCTATCACGACTCTGCAAAATTCCGGGCCATTTGCAGCCCTTCCACGCTGCATAGGCAGCACTCGATCATGACAACGTTGTAATTTCTACTGCGAGATGGTACTTCGGTAGAGTGGCCTCATATCAATATGCCTAGCCGATTTCGTGCTTGTATAGGGTACGCGTTCCGTAAAGCTTGCATTGTCATCCCCCCCACCACTCCGTTGGATTACTGAGGTAAGTCATGATTGCATGGTAACTTTGGTAAGTGAGATTCTAGATTCGGAGAAGACTCGAATAATGTACTCAAGTGACTGGCAGAGAATGAGGATAAAGAAACTCACGAGACATGATGTTCTCGACATGTTCTGCCCCAGCCGCCCTACTTGGGAGAACTTTTGTGTGCCTTGAAGCTATTCCCGATGAGGACGTCAATAGAGTTGCCCCGACCGAACTTGCCCCTTTCATCGTTCTAAAAGAAGTTCTAAAAGGCTTGTTTTCTTTGATATACGCTGCCAAAAACCTGCGGTCGTCGCCTTTTTCTCTCCCGTCTCCTTCCTTTACTGATCCTGCAAATTTCTGTCCAGAGAGAAACGCGCTCATCTCAGACAACATGGGCTACAGAGACTATTTCATGCCGAAGGTCAAGTGGTCTCAGGTACCATTCAAGGACCTGCGGGACAGTGTTGACGATGAAGAGGGAATAGATGGGAATTCAGATGCATCGACGCTTCTGGGGAACAAGCCGAAATCACAATCCAAGTTTCGACGTGTTGCGAGTCGGCTATTCTGGCTCCTACATATCGCTCTCTTGGGTGCCAACATCACATGGTGGCTAACCTGGAACAGCTGGATGCATCCGGCCGACAGATACAGTATGCTTCTCATTGCTACCACTTCTCTTGAACAATAGCTGACGCCAAGGTCTTTACAGGTCCCATTCCGCAGAAGAATATTGGTTACGAATGGTCCAACTTCAACGTTTCGCTAGTCATGGACGACCCCTTCATCCAACCATGGAACGATGAATCAAATAAAGCCTGGTTGGACCTCACTGAGGGAGGAAATAGTGAGTTCCTGCCCTACTTCCTCGTATTATCGTCAAATTGACAACTGCCGACGTGTCAATAACGGCGATGGCTAACTATCAGCTAGTGGGTTCTGTTGTGCCAAACGAATGGATGAAGGAGGCAGGCTATGAATCCGTTCAAATGGGAGATGGCTCAGGTCAATGGGTGTTCCTTGAAATATACCATGATCTTCACTGTCTGAGCTATCTTCGCAAGGTCATTTACAACAGCACCAATGGCCTCATAACGGACTACTCAGATCCGTGGTATGAATATCACGTCCGTAAGTGCTCATGTTACCCCGCCTGGGTTCGTTTGAGAAGAGAGCAAGGACAACAGCCAGTGGGATAGTTAACCACTTTACCTAACAGCTCACTGTCTCAACAATCTTCGATTGAAACTTATGTGCCACGCCGACCTCGGTATCATGACGCAGCGTTGGGTGGACGGTCCGTACCTATCTACTGAGCCTTCCCATGATCCATCTGTATTGACTTTAAATGTAACAGGTTTCTACGAGCCATGGCTTGTGTATCACAGCGAGAATCACCAGTGCAAGAATTGGGACAAAATCAAGGACTGGGCGATAGAGCATGCCGCCATCAAAAACGTCCCCCTGCATCCCAACGAGGCGCAAAGAAAGAACGACGAGATGAACGAGCCGTGGTTCGACCCCCATCACATAAAATACATAGACGGGCTATGCAACAATGGTTACTGCTAGGGTGGTTCTGCTGTTTCTGGATCGAGTGAAATATTCCAAGGTTGAGTCATGGTTAGATATCGTTAAACTACCCAAGACCTTCCGGCAAATGCTCTGCAGACCTTGGGAGAGTTTGGTTGTCTCTTTTCTTTACCCTTTAAAGTTAGATCTCATTTCACATCCAGATCAAATAATTTCGAATCAAAGATCAATATGCGCATAGAACCGGCGAATTGATGAGCCGGACTGGAGACTCTGCGTTCTGTTTGACCGGTGGGCATCTCTTCGATTTCCAACATTCGCTTCTTACACTGCAGACTATCACATTACACTGCATAGGGGTGTTCATATGCGCGGTTCCGACGAACAACGTTGGGGAATTATTCCAACGGTGGGGGAGATGCGGCTCAAGAATGGATATGTCGAGAGCCTCCACCGTCCGCTTGTTGCGAGGTGCCGAGGGCTTCCCTAAGAGGTTGACGTGCTCCACTACAGAAGGATCTTGCCAAAATATCACGCTACCATATAGATAATCACGCTCTGGTTAAGCATTCATATGTAGTGCTGCAGTGACACCCGGGACTGTGCGCGGCAGTGGTGAGTCCATTGTTTCTGAGGATGACACTTGCCTCAAACCGATACTACTTAGCCTTGCGCGTTATATATTGAATAATTCCTGGAATATTTTTAATCGGAATTTCTCTTGTGACGGCCAGTGGAAGCATTGAGGTCTCAGGTAGCCATGTCTCAGTCGCGAGCCGCGTGTTTGGCTCATCTTGGCCCGCCCAAATGGCTAGCCTGCGAGGATATGGGCACCACAGAGCGTAGATACCAAACTTCTCAACAATGCTGTTCAGGGCCTCATTATCAGAATTTCGGTGTAGAGGTGTTGTGTCTCCACCGGAATGTCCGTTGTACAGTCCCACTCGTCGCATTGCCGAACTGCTTGCCCAGAGCATCGCTTACGACGAGTCGTCTGAGGTCTGGCGTGTGTGGGATTTCCAGATGATGCCCAGTATCCCAGGAGGGAACGTTCTCCTTGATGCTAAGACAAGACTAGGTCATCGTATTTCCGGATCAGGATGCCAGGGGGCCAGTCCGGCATAACGCAACGCATTGCCACTACGGTGCGGAACAGTGCTTGATATGCGGGTGAATTTGTCCGACCAGCAAAGACAAACCCAGTAGTCCATGAATGCATGGCCTAGCGCAAGTGCGCGTTCCTTGTGCTTGGCAATGATTTGCGTGTTTGACGCTGACGCGGTAGAGCCGGGGGTGGGAGAAGGGGGCCGATGAACGTTTGAGAACGGTGAGCAAGATTTTTTCATTCATTCATTGGACTCGATCCAAAAGAGAAGTTTCCTATTACTTGGGTATCTTAATACCCAGGAAAGTCGACGCTATCCCGTAATTCTGAGAAAAGGGGAGACTGTCTTGGCAGACCATGCTCGTCGACCTGTCAACCTTGGAAGCTCCTAATACGTTCCCAATTACACTCAACGGCTGATGTTCTAGACTACCAATTCACTTATTGCAGCCTCACCTCACGTCAGAATCGTTCTCTTGGAGTCCTTGAAGAGGAAGTGTCGGGACGCACAGACGTGATCGCTTAGAGCTTCACAGATTTTCCTGAGACAAGCTCGTGGCGGGACTGTGGCCCACGCATTGGACCGTCGCAGACTCGAGATCGCCAAGACCTGTACTATCTTTCGACACTTGATTATACCCAAGCATGTCGACAAGATGACGGCCTTGGTAACGCCAAGGTCAAGGTTCGTCTGCGCCCGCGGGCTGGAAGATGGATCGATCTCTCTTCGATTGCCCAGGTGAGGGGCGAAGGTGGCCTAATAAGTATCAGATGAATTCTCCTTCGGGTATTTCGTAGACAGCAACATCATGCGGTTTCACCCGACTTAAGTAGAGCATACATGACTCCAAGGAGTCTATTAGGTATGGAAATACTAGTCCGTACGGAGGTTAAAAAATAATAAGGTTAAGCTAGCGAGGGTTCGTTAGGAGACTTTCAGATCCGCACGTGTCTAGGCCCTACGGGAAAATCGCAGGTGAGAGATAAATAGGGACCATGTTTGAGATCCGTGGTTTCGACAGGAAATTCTTCCCGCCTCCCACTTGCCGCAGTTAGGGGTGGCAGGCTCAGATCGGGTACTGACAGGATGTCATACATTGGGATGGCATCCACAGAAGATGAGACGAGCCAAAACAACAAACTTGGCACAGCTCATCTGCTGCAAAAGCCAGTGCACCTTGTCTGGCCGAAAGCCAAGTCGGAGCTATATCTTTTTGGGATTATATCGGCCGGAACTCCAGCCAATGGATCTCATTATGACGCTCCGGTGATTACCCTTAGGTTCAGCATCCGCTGTTGAAACAAAGACCTTTGCGCGAGCATGAAGCATTGTTTCAACATCGCGACCGGCCTCAGCTGTGGAGTTGCACCATCTGAACTTGGCATTAAAAACGGAAAAAGGAGAGCAAGAGTACAAAATGTGCTACATTGCACGGTCTTCTTGGAAAGTAGTGTGAGATAGATATTGTCCATTGGGTCTACTGCTTTCATGTTGCCCTGGTTATGATCGTGTTGATCAGTCCCAACTAGATACCGTCCTTGGAGACCTGTCTATTCATACGTTAATTATTCATTTCTCTCGTGGGCGTTGATCGCTTGACTCCTTTACCAAGTGTTTTTATTTTATTTTGGAGCGTCACTCATTTTTTACTACAAGATACCCCCATTCTGCAAAATGTCAGAGTTATCCTGCCCCGTTGCCGGATCTGTTCGAGGCCGGTGCCCGGCCAGTGCCAGGAGTAGTACGCGTGCTACAAGCCGCGTGGGTCCTCGTGGATGTTCTTTCTCCGGTTATGCGCAACCGGGCGATATCCATGCCGCCTTTGATATACCAAGGGGAGTCGACGCAGAAGAGTGGCTAAGGCTGAGGTAAGTCCCAAAGTCGATCCGTCGTCTACCAAACCATGCACTAACACATAGTGTTGCTCATGTAGGGACCGCAAGGCGATTAATGAATTACTCTTCGACAGAGAGTCATCAGCAAGAGACCTTAACAAGGTCGCTAACATCGACATACTACCACCAAGTGAGAGCGACGTTCTCGCAGCGGCTCTGGGAGCACCAGCACGACAAGTCATTATCAGGGCGGAGGACGTTGGGCCGAAATCAGGATGGAAGGATGGGTTTCTCACAGCAGAGTACGGCTTCGTGCCTCCAGATTCAATGGACTCAGCAGTGGCGGCACTGGCCAGCTCACCGGGACGGATATGGTCCGACCTTGCCGAGCGCATGCCTGGATGTGTGGCGAGAGGACGAGTGAGAGAGTCAATATGCGCTTTGCCGATCGTGGAGGGCACTGAGGATGTTATACCGGACGCTGCATTATGGGCCGCTCTTGTCTCCCTGGCAATGCTGTGCTCCATCTGCCGCTATGAGGACAAGCACGACGGCCACGAGGGAGTCAGCCTGAACAAATCAAAGAAGTCGCACGTCGAGCTCAGCGACGACGTCGTCGAGGAGGTCAAGGGCCTGCCCAGGAGCATCGGACTTCCCTTCTTCCAGATCGCAAAACGCATGGGTCGACCCATCCCTCACCTCACCTTCGTCGACCAATCGTCCTACAACGTCAAAATCCGCGACCATAACTCGGTACAACCCTATGTCGCTCGGTTCGATAATATGGATTTGCGCTGGCCCATGTTTGGAGACCAAGCCGAGATTGCATTCCTCAAGGGCGTTGCCGACACCTCCGCCAGTTTTCAGCACGGCCCAGATGCTATTGCTGCTTGCCAGGAGTGCGTCATGAACCGCGACAACGAGGGTCTTCTGCGGGAGATGGTGAGGCTCAAGGAAATCCTCGAGCGCATGCCCGGAGCGTTCCACACAATCAGCCCCAACCCGATGTCCGGAGACAACTACGTGCCTGCAAATGAGTGGGTGCGATGGGCGAAATTCTCCGCGCCACTGTCCAAGCGGTGTCCCGCCTCTAGTGGTCTTCAGTTCCCTCCATACTTGCTCATGGATGCCTTTCTGGGACGTAAGAAGTACGACTCGTTCCTTGGAGTGGAAGGTATCCACCTGAGAGCATGGCAGCCGTCGAACTTGCGAGCCTTCATCGCCGCTGTCGAGAGTTTCTACTCGGTTCCGGACTACGTCATGAAGTCTGGCGATCCAAGACTGATGGGCGTGCTTGATGGAATCGTCGAAGCCTATACCGGTGAGAGAGGATTTATGGGTGTCCACAGGTACAAGGTTTTTGGCATCCTCGAGGTTGCCGGCAAGACCGGACGAACAGAGACCAATGGAGCCTCAGGTGCCGCGGACGCGGGCCGACCTTGGGAGGAGACGCACAAACAGTTCTCCGAGGCCATGAAAGAGCGGCTTGCGCCGTATCGTGCCGACATACCCGTGGAGCCTCATGAGATGCGTGGAACCTTCGAAGAGTGTCGATACAAGTCGAGAGTTCTGCAGAGATCCTACGTGGATAATGATGCCAAGCGGAATATCGCCATGGTGACCCTCGACATCCAGGACACCGGTATCACCTTCCAGCCAGGTGATCGGTTAGCGGTAATGCCGTTGAACAGCTGGGAGGAGTGCGCTAAGGTTGCTGCTTCTCTCGGACTGGATGACATGTTGAATGTCCAGGTGCCGGCTGATAAAGCCTGGGCTCGATTTGCAGAACATCTTGGATCAGTATCGCGAGCACCGACGGGACCTCTCACTGTCCGGGACCTTCTCAGAAGAGGCCATCTTGCACCCTTGACACAGGATCTGGTACTCAAGATCCACTCCATGCTCAGAGCCTCTTCAAACACGGTTTTGCAGGTGTTGGCAACGGAAGAGTGGCCTGTTCGGGGCACTCTCGGCGATCTCCTTCAGTCTGCTGTCCTCGACACACCATCAGCAGTCTGGGACTCGGCGTTCGGTCTGGAGGACCTCTCTTGGCTTTGCGAGCTCATCTCAGTCGAGGTGCCGCGTACATACTCCATTTCGAACTATCCCGATGAGCTGCTGCCAAGTACCCTCGATCTGACCGTCTCTCGGTCCGAGTGGCAACTCTGCTCCACATTCGCCGGTGATTCCAACGTCACAAGGTCCGGCGTAAGCAGTGCCTTTCTCAATCCTGTCGTCGCCTCCAGCGAGGAGATGATCCCAATTGAAGAGGACATCCTCATCGGCGTGTCCAGACCTGTCGCCTTCCAGCTGCCAATCAGTGGTGCGGCACCTTGTGCCTTCTTTGCAGGAGGCTCCGGCATTGCGCCCTTCAGAAGCTTCTGGCAGGCTCGCATAGGTCAGACCGTCGGACGCAACATCCTCTACCTTGGCGTTCAGTCGCGTGAGAAGTTCTGCTACGAGGAAGAACTACGGGAGAACATCAGAGCGGGCCAGATGGAAGTGCATCTTGCTTTCTCCAGAGACTCGAGGGGCTTGGCAATGCAAGGTCGCGATCTGGTCGAGAAGCACACACCGCCTCGATACATCGATTCGCTCATTGTTGAGCAGGGTGCAACCGTCTGCGACCTGGTCATGTCCAAGAAGCATGGCGGTCTAGGTGGCTACCTCTATGTGTGTGGTTCGGTGGCAGTTTTTGACTCCGTCATGTCAGGCATTCGCAAGGCCATTTACAACCAGCGCACCGCTACCATGGACTCGACTGAGACCCTAATCAACACGGCCTTCGCTGAACGGCGCTTCATGCTCGACGTCTTCATGACGCCCAAGCCTCTGCCATGTAACCTGCCCACCATTCCCATGTCTCAGCTCGCAATCCACACGGGTGACAAACCGGGATCGAGAATGTGGATCGCCGTCCATGGAAAGGTGTACGATGTGACCGATTTCTGCCCGATGCATCCTGGAGGCACACTCATCATCAGGTCGAACGCTGGCGTGGACTGCAGCAAGTCATTCGATAACCTGGCCCACACCACCAACCCTGAGGTGACGTCGCTTCTCACGAAATACTTTGTCGGCCACCTTACGCCCAAGCCAGACTTCCATGGCGAGGACGACCTGGACATGCTGTATGATCTCTGGTCCTCATACCTGCGGTCTGCTGTCGAGACTTTGGTGGCTCACCAGCTCGAGATGAACGCCATGATGTCGAATGACACTCGTACGTTGGATCCCAACATCGCCATCGATCCTGCTCAGTGGTGGTATCAGGGTCCGCTTCTGAACATCAAGGGTGTGCGCAGCTTCTACCAGTACCAATCTCGCCTTTTGCAGACGGGGTTCAGCGCACTGTTCGGGCCCAAATTCCAGGAGCTGATCTTGAAGCTGGCCTTTAGCATGGCGAATACCGCGGGCGGAGGCGCATCGACAAGCCTGCCCGATGTCCTGGGCACGGTGGCTCGCGCAAAGACGTCTGAGGATGCTGTCAGGACGAGCAAGGAGGTCTCAAACGTGGGCGAATTCGTGGGCAACGCCGACGAGGCACGGTTTCACGAACGAGGAATAATTAACGCAAGTCACCACTCTCCCACCCCATCTCGGCGATAACCTCCTGTGCCATACCAGCTGCCCGCCAACTCGTCTTGCAGAACACACGCTGACCATCTTCTCACAGTATGCGACCAAGTCTGTCGAGCTGGACCTCGGGCTGCTTGAGGATATCCGTGCCGAAGCATGCGCCGGGATGGACGCCTTTGACGCGCTGATGAGCCTCGACGCTGTCGAGGGAGAGGGTCCTGAAGCCAGGGTTGCCACCTTGGCGAACTTCCTGATGCAGCTTCTCGAGCGCATGGCTAAGCGGTTGGAGATCTTCTACGCCAACTTGGCGCGGCACTCGGTGTATAATCCCAATATCGAGGCCAACCCAGCTCGCACCCGCTGGCGGCTGGTGAGGCAGCGGGTCCGGGACGGCTCGTTCTTCCTTCTTACACGCAACTTGAGCATGGGAGCCGTGGCCACTTCTGCGGCGTCGAACAACTTCCAGACCAACATCGACTTCGACCGGGTTATGAGCCAAGTGCGACAGGGCTTGAGCACCAACCCTGTTCCTGCGCAGAACGCGGCGCAGGTCAAGATGACGCTCAACGAGATGCACACCGCCCGAACACAGGCTCCTCTCAACGGCACGAGCGCCTTCGAGTCGCACGAGAATTCCACGGCGATGCGCCGCATGAGCTCGTTCATCGACAAGAACATGCGCGCCATCCGGCGACTCTCCAAGATGCCGACCAATCTCCCACCGTTCGGCAATACCATGGACGCGTCGTACCACATGCGCATAAACGGTCTGGGCATCATGCCTCCTCGCGGAGACCGAACCACGCCGCCGCATAGCAGAGACTCAAGTGTTGATGGCGACAACGGCCACGGCCACGGCCGGCAGATGATGATGAATCTGCCGCCGTCGCCGCCGATGGATGGGACGGCGGCCATCACGGCCATGATGTGCAAGTTTCATGTTCGTAAGAGGAGCAACACGTCGGCTATGACAAGCCCGACGGGTATGGGTCGAGCGAGAGGCATTCCGAGATCGCCTGTGAGTGCTGCTGGGAGCCAGATGCCCGGTATGGTAAGATCAAGGGCGTCATCGGTGCAGAGTGTTAGGACAGGCTCGTTGAAGTCGTTCAAGTTGACGGAGAGGTTGGCTTCGCAGGCGGAGGAGAAGGTTGCGCCGACTTTTTGATGGAGTTGACAGTTCCAGGAGATAGGCGACAGGGTTAGGGTTAAGGCGTTCTTATTGGTCGCATGTGCGAACTTAGAATAGACCTCATGCATCCGTGCTTCCTCCTAAGTCCTGACTGACCAGCGTGGACATATCTGATTTGGTCCGCCACCCGAGTCTGTGCAAACTCTGAGACCTATGCAAAGTAGCTGTGATTGCAAGAACTCTTCGTTATTAGGGGCGGCTTTAGGATTGTGACTTGCGGGAATTCGGATTTTCCGATTTTCCGATTTTCCGAACGGACGGAAAGCGGCCGGAAGCGGAGTAGAATCCTTGCCATGCCTGCCCGAAGTATACAACTTAATCAAGGCTGCTCTCTCATTTCAAATGCGAAGCTGTTTCAACACCCATTTCCATCTCCCGCACATCGCCGCTCTTAGGCTAACGCCCGATACTGCATTGCACTTCCTGCAGTACACACCCAAGGTCGCCGGTCAGCCGCGCCCATTACCAAGCTACAGGGTCTGACTCCAGGCCCTGGGTTCTGGGGAAAGGCGGTCTACTCAAGCACGTTCTTGGGAAACTCCCTTATCAGCCTAGGCTACTCGCTTCTTTGCGGTGTAAGGTGTTGTTGGTGTTGTTGCTCCGGAGCGGCGAGATACTCTCCCACTTCCTGCTACCTCGCACTGGAATTGCTTAAAATCATTTGTTCCGCACTTTCGATATCGAGTCAAGGCTGCTCTCGGTGTCAACTCGTTCCGAAAAGCCTGGGCGGGTGGGATACCTGTGTGTGCTCGGTGTCCTTTGACGCTCATCTCACGCACGGGGGCATTTGTTCCCTTTGCGCGAATCCCCTACTGGAGGCAAGCCTCTATTGGCTAACAAACAGCAGGAAACCTACACAGCAGAATCTCGACCCCCCCTGATCATGGTCGACTTCCCCCACGAGAGGATCAGCATCCGCCGGGCGGCCACGATTGAAGGACTAGGCAAATCGCCACTCTTCACCCTGTACTTCGATGCCATATCCGACACCGCCTTCTTCAAGCTGCGATTCTCCATAGCTCTCCGCAGGAAACCGAACGGCCGTTTACCTACATATCCCACCCGAACACGTCATCTCCATCATTCAAGACGACGAAACTGTTCCTGCCGCGTCTCGCAGCGAGCGGACTGCATCAGAGCCCTCGATAATCTGCCTGTGGTTCTCTTTAAACAGGCCCGCTGTGCCGATAGGTCCGGTCGGTCAGCGCCTCCTGCCTATGAAGGATGCCGATAAAACACTTTTGACCCATGTAAAGGGACTCGCCACGCAGACTGAGTTGGGGTCCACATTCCCAGAAACGCTCTCTCCGACCAAGAGGTACGGACAGGCCGTACATCTGACCTTCCAAAATTTACCAGCCAGACTGTGCTATGCGCGATAAAATAGCACTGAGAACTATATATCTATCGGCGATGCCTTCCTAGAAATGAGACGAAGATTAATATACTAGAAGTAATGTACCGGGCTACTCTATACTATTTGTTAATTATAAGCTTGAGTGTTCTTTTAAAAGTCTCTATAACACTCTTTTAGCCTTGTAAAGTATAATTAGCAGAGTCTCAATTATTTTCTATAGAAAGACTAGTAAAAATAGTAATTCACCCCGTTCATTTATAATATGTATGATATGCCTCCGGGCTTTTAGAAACATTTGCTTAGGCGTCTTCTTCTTCTAACGGATGCAATCTTCCATTTAGTTATAGAGTGTTGCCCAGAATCCCACAGCTAGACAATACTGAAGCACCATCTCTGTGCTTGACATGTGTGTTCACACGTGACAATACATACGGCCAATATAACCACCACTGTATCTCGCACATGCGTCTTCTCTTCCCTGCTGTTCCAAACCTCTACCACTCCTGAGGATCGGATTTCCCTCGCAAGATTTAGCTCCAAGCTCGCCTGATGTTGCTTGGCCCAGGAAGAAGGCGGGAGTACCTGTGCGATCGAATGCCGCCTGTTCTTTCTGCATGCTTTCGGGTGGCTTCGGGAGATCATGCTGCGTACGGCATTGCGCACAGGCAAGGAACCCAGTCGTTGAATGAACTGTCGAGATCACCACCCTTCTATTGTGGCTTATCCTTGGTGGCCGACTTCCAGTACTCTTCACCCCAGCGGCGAAACATTTCCCCAAACAATTGGTGGACAGCAAGCTTTCCCTCCGTGTCCGGCATCAGAGTGAGCCCCCCTGTGGAGCGAGCGAGCCTGACCATTCCCCATCCATCGTCTTCATGGGTACTACTGTTGCGGGGATGGGACTCGCTGCTCGGCGTAAGCATTCTCCAGCCGTTTGTTCTGGGTACCGGGCTCGATCCGGACATTCCGTCGTCGTCGGTGGTGGGCTCGATCAAAATCGAGTTGACACGGATCCCGTTCAGCTTGAATCTTTGACACAGCGCCGGCGCGTCACGGATGTTGGAGGGGACTTCGTCCGTTCCGACGATGACGATCTCACAATGCTTGCACTGCTCGGGGGTGTCTTTCCCTATGCGATCCTCGGCCCGCTCCAGCACACCTTCCCAATCGTAGTAGTCCTCACGTAGGCAGGCCTCTACCATCGCTGGCGTCTCGGCCCGGAGCAGTCGCGTGCCGGAGAAGTTAATCGTCATGATGTATCCTCGCCCGTGTATTGCGCGGAAGTAGTCGAGGACACCTGAGCACACCACAAGGCTTTGCATCGTCTTGTCTAGTGCATATGGGTTCAGACCTAGGCAGATGATAACAACTGCTTTGTCGTGGCTAGACATCTTCAAGATTGGCTCGGTCCGCCCCGGTCCGACTTTTGGTGAATTATATGTAGGCAGTACAGTTCCCAGGATTCTTGGAATTAATGTGGTGGATGGGCGTTCATCGAGGGTCTCATAGATAGGAATACGCGTAAACTTGTAAGAAGTGCCAAGGTGATGTGCGTGCCAATTAGCAGTGGCGGGAGATCAGTTGCTGAACATTGGACGAAAACGGAATCACATCAAGAACAATCCTCGCCTTGAACCTTACAAGTCACCGGTCCTGCGAAGCTAATAGGTGCCATGTGCCTGATATTTATCAAAATGCATCGCATGCGAATTCTTGCAACGGCATCGAAAAAGGAGGTCAGTGTCCCAACAGAGCATTGCCCCCTAGAGGCTCAGACTGTACGATTTGAGGTTTCGCGACTGGGCTTGAGAGAGCGGATGAGCGTTTCAGCGAACCTGAAAAATCCGACGCATGCTTCCCTGGCACTTGCGAACCTAACTTGAAACGAATGAGCAGAACATCGGCTACGACTGCCATCTGGATCAATGCACCACTACAGCATACCTAGGTCCGGGACCCGACTGCATGGTTCGGGCCAACCCAATCAAGCTCGTGGGAATGCGCTTCCCACCCTAGGAGAAAACTGGTTTCACCAGAAGGTAGTGATTATCACGTTGCGGGCTCGTATCTTCTACCTTGGGTACAAGTTAGGATAGAGACCGGGGGCGCTTACGAAAAAGGTTTTTTTCCTCCCAGGACTATAGTGGTGATATGTTCCAGCCCACGAGACGGCTAGACGCTTCCGGGGGTCGTCTCTCTTCTATAACGGAGCGATTAGTTTTCTTATTCTTTTCAGGCAGGTAAGCATGGTTAAATCTTATCGCCTTCAATTTGGGAACATGGTTCACTCAACGGAGCTTCTAAGATGTTTCGAATTTATTGTAAGTCCGGTGTGTCCTGAAAAGATAAATAGTGCTGGATTCTTTGGATGATTTCAATGTGGTTGTTACCCGGAGGCACCGATCTGGCGTTTGAAATACACCCATCTAGGCTCATCTGGTGACATCCACGATGCACCCACCGCACTTTTGATATTAAGGTCTCGTTCGACTAGTCCGCACCGACAGATTTCCTGACGATGAGACCCACTCAGGAACAGCCAGAAGGGTCAAGCAGGCATGGTAGGACGGTGTCCATGGTGCCAACGGTGCGCTGGCCTGACTGCTGCGTTTATTTATCCATACGCCCGAGGTCCGTCAATCGCCTGTCAACCCTGAATTTTCACGGGGGATTTTGCCCTACCTAGGTAATATAGTTTGTGTATACATTTTCTCTTCAGTCCACTGAATGCTTTAAGGTCAAGTCGACTAGAATTTGCATAATTCGATAGTAGCTAATCTCAAGATGATCACCCTTCAACCATGAAAATAGATGTAGCCGAACTCCCGGAGCACCTCAGTCTCAAGCACCTCATTATCAGCCTTCGAAGACGGACAGAAAATTCCAGCATCAGAGCGTCTGATCCATTTCTGCTGGGCGTTGCTGCTAGCTTCTCCCTCTCAACCTACTTTCTTTTATCACCCAGCCGACGTCCCTCCCTTGTTTCCGTCTCGAAGCGTGTTTTGCAAGCATCAGAGCCCGAAGAAGCTTTTTGTCTGAAGCATGGAATTAAGAAAGAAACACGGAGATGGTCTGCTCCTTGGAAAGCCGGTACCATTCGAAGTTTTCGTTCTGTCGGCCGAGAAAGGTGTCTTTGAGTCCGGTCCCCAGAGCGAAGGGAATGAAGCTTGCCATCTCCCCATCGATGATGGCAACAAGCTTGTACGGTGGTTTGCCATCACCCATGGAAGTTTTGCGGACGAGGATGTTCCTGGGGCTCATGTCATTGTGTGTGAGAGCGCTGGCCTGCTCCAGTACCTGAAGCTCCGACCCTGAGACCTCAACGCGGCCAAGGTCAGCATAGGCCGCACATTCGATGACGGCTCTGGGGACTTAGGTAGTCTGGTCACTAGATCTTCACCAGGCACAAGTTCTTTCCCCTCATTTGAAGATATCATGAAGGGTGAACTTCCAGGGGAGTTAAGTCTTGGATGAGCGTCGCTCTGAAAGACTCTGCTAGAATGAGAATGTGCAGAGTAGGTGATTCTGGCCGCTGGGTTTGACACGCCCGTGTGACCAGTCCGAGCGGGGTGGTTATTGAGAGGCGAGTCAACAAAATGAAATACGACCTGTCAAGAGGTTATTTTTTGAAGTATCCGTCGAGAGTGTATCCCGTCTTGTCGACAGCCTTCTGGTACGCCTCCACAGCCTCCGTCCTTTCCAACCACGCCTCGACCTCGGGCCACCTTTCCTCCCCGCGACCACCGACGCCCAGTTTCCTCTCCATGATGAATTGCACACTAAACTGTAACATTATATCCGCAGCCGTCAGTCCCTGCCCGACAAGCCACCCGGAACCCCGAGACTTCTGCGCCTCTAGTTCGCCCTCCAGCCAGTCAAAGCTATTCTGCACGTTCGCTGAGAGCCTCGCCTCTACCACAGACAGCAGCCGCCCCCGGTCCGGTGCATCTGCTGGAAGATGCCACCTGCTATACAGCACCGGCATGGCCGGCATCATGAACCCCCCCTCAGCGGCGTGCACCCACTCCCGCACCCTCGCACGACCCGCGGTGTCTTCCGGTGGCGGAAGAAGTTTGTGCCCTGTGTCATACGCCTCGAGGAGATACTCCACAATGGCGCCGCTCTCTGCGATGACGAGGTCGCCGTCGACTAGCGTGGGTGATTTGCCTAGAGGCTGGCCAGCGGCGCGGATGCGTGCTTTGAAATCTGGCGGGGCCAGACCGTCGGGCGCGCGGTCGGCGCGGACGAGGGTGTAGGGGAGGTTGAGGGCCTCGAGGAGGAAGGCGATGCGGATGGAGCGGGAGGCGTTGAGGAAGAAGAGAATTATGTTGGGGGCCATCTTAGGGCTTGTGGATGCTCGTTGTGAAGCTTGCTGTGGGTGTTTTGCACAAAGTAGGACCGAAGAACAAGATGATGCTTGAGATGGAACGTTGATGCTCTTTGATTTCTGACCTGGTCTGAGTTGAGTTTGGTTGTGAGTCTCCTCTTGAGTAGGTACTTGGCCATCTCTGCCGCCACAATACCTAGATGATGTTAGGATAAGATCGTCGGGCTTCAGCGCGCTAGGGCAAATGGATGAGGCACGATTTGGGTTTGGTACTGTCGTGGAGAACCGCAGGTGGAGTAACCGGGTAGTTACTCGTGGTTAAGACGGTGTTGAGGCCACCGAGGACAGTAACCAGGAAGAGGCCTCAAACCTGCGGCCACATGTTTTGTAAAGCCGTTGTCTTTAGAAAGGAAAACATTTGGTCAATTCATATACAGAGCGAGACGTAGAATGCCTCCATTACAAGCTGAGTCTTCAACTTCAGCAAGTCTGTCTCCGACTCTCGGTCAATATATAGGTAACAGATCTTCGCGATGACTTTGGAATGAAGATTGGATTTGCATACGGAGACACCAGACCCCGTTTTCTTCTTCTTCTTGTGCATGCGGACGTGTTCTATTAAGATACTGTATAATTTCCCCTGTGAGATCGGTTGTACGCTACCCATCCACCCCTGTGTGGCCTCCTCAGAATTTATATGTGTACCCTGTGACGTCGGTTGGGCGATCTCCTCTGCAAAGTGCCATGTACCATCTGCCCAATACTAATTTCTAATACATATATATCTAAGAAGACAGAAATAGCGCTGTGAGGAACCGCATGATGAAATCTATCCGGGAACGTTCGTTGACGAAAGCGAGTTGTCTTGTCCAGCATCGGATTTCAAGACGTCCAGCAACGTCGCCACGTCCGTCTCCTGTCTCCTATCCTGCTCGAATACCAAATCCACACGAAGCACAAAACAAAAAAGCAGAACACAGAGCTCCGTGCCGAATACGAATACATAGAGGCACGCTCTCGAATGATACCACGCCGGATCGAAGAGGGGACGGCTCGGTGTCCATATTACACCCGCTTTGAACCCAGCATTAAGAAAGCAGAGGAAAGTTGACAAGGCAACGACGGACATTCTGCCCCGTGCGGGAGTCTTGAATTCCGTCGGTATAAATCCCACTGTGCGCATCGAGCGATTCGTGGAGAGGTGTCGAGTGAGAACCAGCAGCGGGATAGGAACAGCTGCGAAAAGAAGGAAGTACGTCGCGCCAGCCCGTTGCATATCCCGACACAGATCGATGGTGTTTTGGTCCAGGGTATATACCGAGACAATGATCGATGTGATGACCACGACCAGGGCCGAGACCGTACACACTGAAAGGACTCCCAGGAAGATTCTCAAACGCCGGTAGACTTTGACGCCTGGTACCTGATCGACCCAGATCCTCCTGACCAGGAGCAAGTTCATCAGATAAAGCAGCAACACGCCCGCCTGCACAAAGACCTGCGCGGCCACCGCGATTCGGACATTGAGGAGGCGGTACCCCCATGCCATCCGCAGCATGCACGTGAGGACGCGCTCGCCGGAGAAAAGGAACAGCAGGATCGCGATAGGGGAGAGGCGGTGGCCCTGCCGGCGGTGATGCACGAAGAGGTAGATGCTGACGACGGCCGACATGGAGAACAGGATAAGAAAGACAATCAGGGGAGGGAGATCGTCAGATGGCGCCGGTAGGCCGCCGATTTGGGCTTGGTTTAGAGCGTAGGGAGGCTATTTTGTGGTCAGTATGGGAAGGGTATGGAGCAAGATGATTGGGAGGGAGGGGGAAAA
>MUZK01003839.1:0-17310 GCA_003013055.1 Juglanconis sp. DMW523 | reverse complement strand
AACACTACGGCCAGGCGGCCCTAAAATGAATCCACAACACTCTTTAACTAGACTAGCTATAAAGAAATAGTTTTAGGCTTTTAATTACTAGAATTTTAATCTAGTTTATTAGTAGTTAATATATAGGTGTTATTTTTAAACCTTTAAAATTTGCATTTTTGTATTTTTAATACAAAATACAGATATACAAAATACTATCACAACTCTAAGTACTATAAGGGAGACTTTAAACTAAACTACCTATCTACTGAAAAGATGCCAGCAGACGGATTTACGAAGTTGTTGTTAAGACCTTAGTTCGAGCGATTCATCAATCTATTAGGAATGGTGGATCTCTCTCAGCCGATTAGAGAGCTAGAAAGAACGTTAATAGAGTTAGGGTTAGAGTTAGAGTTTTAAGTTTCTATTCTATATAAATTACTAATTTTCGGGGGAATTTGAAAAATCTTTATATAATATATAATATGCTACGTATTTTTCCGTAGTTTATTATAAAATACGATAATCTCTATATCTTTACACCTACCGTAAATGCGAAAAGTGGGGTTGATGCTAAGTTGACATAACCGAGCTTATGGACGACCGCACAAGTGGTTCAACAACGCATTCGTCCGCATCTGGTTAGCCGACGCCTTCCGAAACAACCTCTCTGAATCCACGTTCACCAACGTCGCCGAAGTCGCCAACACAGTCTTCATTAGGTTCATGGACGCCAGCAGCTCCCGCAAATGCCACAATATCATCGTCTTGACCAGCGTCTCCACAATGGGCGACCGCGCGTCCAGCTCGTAGTCGCCAAAGTAGATCGCGGGCCGGTCGCTGCTGCTGCTGTTATTTTCCGTGGTCGACTGCTGATACCAGCTGACGTGGCGCTCGCAGGACGACAGGGTGCGGTCGGTCAGGAATGTGAGGATGGCCATGTTTTCGGGCTTACGGATGCACTGCGTGCAGACGAGCATGTTCTCTATGTAGCGGACGGATTCCTTGAGGGACGCGAGCCAGGTGTCGAGGCCGTTGGTGGAGGCGTTGTTTTGTTCGGCCTCGAGCTCCTACAACCATGAGACTCAGTAATGAGCTAGAAGAGGCCATGGAAATGAGTCCCGAGATAGGATCCATGAGTTTGTGCCTTTGCTCTCTCGAGGCAGGCAATGTATCTTGAGTCGAAAATAAATGGAAGGACAACAAATCAAGTCTCGAAATTACTTACATCGAGGAGGAGGACGATACTGCTGAGACAGTCACATGCTTTTGAGCTGTGCGAATCAGGCAGTCGAGTTTGTGGCTCGATTACCCTTGTGCCTTGGCTCGCTTTTGACGAATGGGTATTGGAACTTGAGGAAGAGATCCTGGGTACGCATACTGGAGAAGAAGACGTTGAGGGAAATGCGCGTGATGCCGAGACGGCAGGCACTGTTGATGCGGATAACCGCGTTAGATTCAAAGCGGAGTCTTCTTTACTACCTTTTTCAGCCTTATAGGTATCCAGTGACTCCAGAGCACTGTAGTCTTGGCCGGATGTAGAGTGCTGGCTTGTCAGGGACTCGGCTTCAGCCAGGGGTGAAACGGAGGACGTGAAAGTGTCAGGTATCATGATGCTGTCCATCGTGGGAAGACACATGTTCAGGTCCATGCCGTCGCTTCCAGGCCAATAGGACATGTCGATAGCTGAGTCTGGGACGACGGAATCGAGGAAAACCGGCGAGTGTATCATGTGCTCTGCGTTATCTTGCACGCTCGATTGTGCGCCACTAGTCGTAGGCCAGCTACCGCTGTTCAGGTTGACAGTATCTGACGGTCCAAGTGTGAAATCCATCTCGGGTGCCATGATCATGCTTGATTCAGGGAGTTTCGGTTGTAGACCGTGGTCTTTTTCACGTCCCTCGATCCTCTGTGATCCGGCCTCATGATTGTCTGTGATATCATTTGTGGAACCGTCCCGGTCTTGGTTTGTACTTTCGCTGGTGCTTTTGGAAACTGTTGCCGTCGTGCCATTTCCTTCCTTGGTCGAATCTGCTTCATTTTGAGGCAACTCTGGGTTGGATTCGCTCTTCCTGGCGTGCATCCTCTTGTGTCCTGATTTTGGCCCCACTTGGTCATAGACACAAGTTTGACGAATGGCCTGACACCGACGGCATCCATTCTTTTCACGTGTGCACCGAACCTGTATAATCTCGAGTCTTAGCTTCTGCTATCGGAATTCTGTTGTGGTGCGAAACACGAAGGTCCTTTATTTCACCTTTCTTCTGCGGCAGGTAACGCAAGCATGGTGAACAACGGGCCTTGCAGTTGCTGGATCGATGGACTGGTACACAAACATGGGTGTGCTATTTTTGCCCGAGTTTGACAGCATGTTACCTCGGTGGTTGTAGCAATCTCCGAAGAGACGTGTGACCTGATCTTGTAGCGGCCAAGGTCGTGTGTGTCGAAAGAGGATATTTGTGGATTCTGAAAAATGGCAGGCTGGATCTCATTGAGACACAAAGCCAAGATTCGAAACAGAATCTGCTTCTTAATTCCTTCACCATCTCGAGATCCTCATGCCCGGTCAACAAACGGCGGCTTCGGCAACCACACCACAAGAAAAAGGCATATGGTTCTTGTCAGCATCCTGCAAGCTAGGTATGCAAAACGTGGGGGGCACATATGCAACCTGAGCGGGGAGCAGTTCCTACGCACAGAAATTACTGCACCACGGCATCCTATGTGGAAGGCGAAGGGGGGCATAACTGATCTGTCAAAATCGGGAATCCAGCTTGTATATGCGCCCACAAACGCCAGTCCATGCGTGCCGTCCCGAATCCCGTTCCGGGCAATTTGAAAGGCTGCCACTCACTTTACCGCCTCACCGGTGGCTGACAACAAAGAAGATGTCTTCACTCGCGCGCGTGAGAGCGAAAAGCAATATAATGCGCGCTTGCTACATACATAGTCAACTGTTTTCAGACAAGCACTTTATCCACCCTTCGTTCCTTTCCAAGCCCGAGTCCTCACGACAGGCGGACCAATTTAATCGACCAACCAATTTCAGCACCACGCATATTCTAATTACCAATCGCCTCTCGAGCCATGTCTTCAGGCTTCGATCCTAAGCGAGACATTCCTGATCTGTCCGGCAAGGTGATCTTGATTACTGGCGGTAATTCTCTACTTTTTCCCAAACCCCCTCTCCTACCCTGGCTGCCGCGTATTCCGAGTTTAGGCTCGGTAAATGCATAAATTCTTTGTATGCAACACTTTCTGATCCTTGAAGGTTCTATTCACTGGTTTTAGGCACGGCTGGTCTTGGTCAGCAGTCGGTAGTGCACCTAGCACGTCGCAACCCCTCATACATCTACTTCACTGGCCGCAACGCAAAGCAGGCCGAAGGCGTTATCTCGGAGGCTACTGCATCCGGTAGCCAAACGAGGCTCCGCTTCCTCGACTGCGACTTTACCAGCCTAGCCTCCGTCCGCTCCGCCGCCGATGTCGTGCTTGCGGAGCAAGACCGCCTGGACGTGCTGATGGCCAATGCCGGCGTGATGGATCTGCCCCCGGGACTGACCAAAGACGGGTACGAGCTACAGTTCGGGATCAATTACATGGCCCACGCCCTGCTTGTCCGCCGCCTCCTTCCGCTGCTGCAGCGAGCCTTAGAGGCACGGGTCGTAGTGCTTACTAGCGCGGGGTTTCGTGCCGCACCTATTGCCTTCCAGGACCTCAAGACAACCCAGAACAACTTCAAGATCCTGGGAGGTATCATGCGGTACGGCCAAAGCAAGCTAGCGGACCTGCTGCTGGCCAAAGAGCTGGCGCGCCGCTATCCGGCTATCACCACCGTGGCAGTGACGCCGGGCATCGTGCAGACTGATTTGGTGAAGAAGCAGACGGGATTCCACTATGGTATTACCTGGCTGGCAGCATACCTTGGCCAGGGCGGTTTCATCAAGACTGAACGGGGATCGTTTAGTCAGCTGTGGTGTGTGGCCGTGCCCAAGGAGAAGCTGGTACCTGGAGCCTTGTATGAGCCGGTTGGTGTCTTGTCTAAGTTGTCTTCGAAGCACAGCAAAGACGAGAAGTTGCCGGGAAAGCTTTGGGAGTGGACGGACTCTGAATTGAAGAAGTGGGATTAGAAGGATGTGTTGCCGGTGTTTTCCAATTCTTATCTATTTTGTCCTAATGTCAAACCTCTTTGTATGTGTATGAAACAGAATGCTACATAAAACGAGGTATCTTGGATTCTGCTCGTGTCAAATAGCCTCATGTTCCTTCTTGAATTAAATCCAACCACCTACACATTCCAAAGTTTCCGCAGAACTTCACGATCTTTGGTGTGACAACCGTCTCGTAATGATTCTGTTGGGAAGTAAGTCTGCGCATTCTTCTATCCCTCATTATAGTGAAGTACCTACGGCGTCTGCATGTTCCCGTCACGGTCTACGAGACACCTTCACTGCCCGCCTTCTTTGGGGAAGAATCCAGCTTTGCGGCGCATTCGCACTGCCACCTTGCCCTTAGGCGGCTGCGTACCCAATCCAAAAAACTTGTCATCCATAGCCGGAACACCATCCAGAAAGTGCAAGTCAAAATACGCCCCCAATACGGCCGCGCTCCCAATGATCTCCAGCTTAGCCAAACCCTTGCCTGGACAGATGAACGCGCCACCTGCACAGGCGCCGTATCGAAGCGGAGCGCGCTGCCGCCCCCCGGCGCATGGGGTGGTTGCGGCAGCAGACACGCGCTGAAAACGGGCTGCATGCGCTCTAGCAGCGCGGGGTCGCTGAAGATCTCAGCCACGTTCCAGAAACACGACGGCAGGACGTTGGCGTGCGCCGCGACAATCATGGACAAGTCCTCGCACGCGATCGCCTCGTCGTCCCACTCGCCACAGTCCTGGCCCCACGCCTGGCGCACCTTGAACCACGCGCTGCCCCAGTACTCCTCCCAGCCGCCGTCATCGCCGCCGCCCTCGGGCCGCTGCTGCGCGGCGCGGTAGTCCTCGTGCTCGCGCGCGTAGCGGTGCCACCGCATGATGGCTGCTATTACGCGATCGCGGGCTGTGTATGCCTGGGGCGCCAGCCAGCGCGGGTACATCTTGGACAGTGTGGGCCACTGCTCAAGGTACGCCAGGAAATCGACTATGAAGGTCGGGTTCAGGCGGAGGAGGTGCGGGCCGCACATGCCGCTCAACGAGGCTGCTAGGAGCTTCTGCATCCACCAGTTGAAAAAATCCGGGACCAGCACCCAGTCGCCCGAGTCTAACATATCTCCGGGGGTGGTCTGGGCTAGCTCAGACGAGAGATTGCGTGTGATGCGCTCGTGTAGGCGGCGCAGCGGTTCGCTTTGGAGGAAGCGGCTGTTGCTGTGGTGCTGGTGGCGCCAGATCCGGAGATGGGGAGGGATGGTGGAGCCCTCAGAAGGAATGACGCTGATACTGCTGTTGTCGTTTTTGTAGACAGCTATTCTTTCAGAAATTGAGTTAGAAAGTGTCAAATATTGCAGCTTCCAAAGAATGAGTGCTGGGCAGTAAAGATGACCGGTGGGTATGAAAAATGTTGTTCCTTACTCATAGAACGTTCAGGCGTCCCTATGAGTTTCTCCATCACAAGCACCGAGAAGACCTTGTTGGTGCATTTCTTCGAATCCCTTAAGACCGGCGCAAACATCTCAGGCTGCAGCAGTACGTATGCTTTAGTGGGCCCGAGTTTGACGGTAATGGCTGTGGTGCTTCGTTTATATTTATGACTGACATACCGCATATGGCTTTCAGCCTTGCGGAGCTTTCTCGAAGAAGTGGAGTGGGGTGAGCTTGACGAACCTGATGCTCTCTATAAGGTTTTTAGGGTCCAGCAGAAACCCAAACCAGTCTCCGAGTAGTGGTACCCAGTATGGTTTGAGTGGAGGCTCGCGGCCAACTCTGCTACTCTGAAGTCCATACCACGACTGGACATTGCTGGTAATGAAGGTAATAGCTGGCGAAAGAAGCAAGAGACTGAGCAAGATAAGCCGCCAATCTAGGAGAATGGAAGAAAAAAGTCCAGTGTGTTCACTGAGAGGGTGGCTAGATATATGATTGAAAGCTTTAGTTACCACTTCTCTCCAAGGCGTTTCGGACGACATATTTCGAAGCCACAATATTGCGTTGTAACCTAAGTACTTGAGGTTTGCTCGCAGTAGCAAGAAATGGAGCTTTAAAGACTGGCGTTTACAAGCAGAAATTTGAAAGGTCGCTTGCTCATCTTGGTAATGCCCGAACACCTGTGTAACTCCACCACACGTGTCTAGCCCAGCAAACTAGATGGGGTATTATAATAACGGAGGTTGGATTTTTATCTATCAACATTGCACGAGATATTTCTTGGGACGTGACTGCTTATCCTCGAGCAAACTGAGACCATTGCACACACCTTCAACTTATCCAGCCGAAGTCGAACAACCGGGCCGGATGACTGAACGCAGCATGATTGTGGCCCTGAGTCCACTGGACAATATCATGGTGCCATGCTGGGTGAAGCTTTTGTTTTATTTCAGCATGAGCCCGGATGTCAGCATCACCGACACACAGGAATTCCTCCGGAAAAGCCTTTCCCTAGCCATAGCACAAATGCCCATCTGTGGCGGCACCGTACACATTCAACCGCAAGCTCGACCCGGCTGGAAGCCCAACCAGCTGGAGGTCCGTATTCCAGCGGACGTGGACCAGAATAGTGCGCGCCTCCTTCAATTCCAGGACTTGACATCTCGGACCGATCTTTCCTACGAAAAGCTTCGCACATCCCATTTCCCGATGGACACAATCGACACGAAGCTGCTCTTGACCAGGTCTTATAACCTTGACCTCACAGTCGGGATCGATGTTACTGCCGCCCAGGCCAATTTCGTGCAAGGCGGTTGTCTGCTCGGCTTGGCCATGTGGCACAATGCAGTCGACGCCCATGGTGCATTCACCCTCGCGCGCGCATGGGCGTTTCATTGCCGAAACCTGCAAACAAACGCATCCAGTGCTCCTCATGGCCTCGGAGACGCAGGTTATGGGGCCAGCGACTCTAGTGCGATCACCGTCGCCATCCCCAGCAGCAACGATCGCACAGTACTGGAGCGAATCTGGCGCCAAGCGGGTGGGTCCGAAACAAGCACAGCGACCGACAAGCAGTGGGCAATCCTCGGCATCCACCCGCCTAGTGCAAACGCGCCAGGGTTCAAAGACGTTCTCGCCGCAGTCATGAGCAGCCCCGAAGTACTGCACCGCAAGATCCGCACCAGCGTCTTCGCCAGCTCTCCCACGGCGCTAGGGCAGCTGGTCGACCACGTCGACCTTGACACCGCCCCTGACGCTGCCAGCAATGCCGTACACGCCTTGCTGTGGCGATGCATCATGCGCGCCCGGTATCCAAATGCGAGCCAGAGCGAGGAGCCATGCGTCTACCAGATCGCCATCGACGGCCGCAATGAGTTGGGCGGCACGCAGCAGCAGCTCGACGACTACCTAGGCGACACATTTTTCTTTGCGACTGCGACGCGGCCGCTGAGCATAGTCAGCGCGTCCACCGTACCGCTGAAGGTCCTGGCCGAGGCGCTGCGTGAAACAAGGGACGCCATCAAGCGGGAGGATGTCATCGCTGCGTATGGCGTGGCGCATAATCTGCCGAGCTACGATAACCTACCCTACTCCCTTGCCGGTGTGTCGGGAGCCTCGATGATTGTTGTGTCGCACGATTACATTAGCCTTGGGGAGCTGAACTTTGGCCCTGTGTTTGGGACTGCCGAATGTGAGCGTGTGCCGGGGGATGAATGGGACAGTCTGTTTCGACGGACGATTATACTTCCGACCAAGTCGGGAGAGGGTTTTGAGGTCTTGTTATCGTTATATGAAAAGGAAATGGAGCGTCTGTGTGTAGACGAGGAATTTGGACGTTTTGTACAATTGTTGGCGAACTGATAAGGTGGGTGCAGATTGAGTCAGGGGGGCTGTGTAAGTAAAGTCAAGCCATAAATACAAAATTGGACTATATCCCACCTGGCAGCCGTGGACATTGGTGTTTGTCCTCATACTTTTAGCTTCAGAGTTCTGTAATGCGAGAGATAATGCTTTGGTGTCTTTGCCTAGACACCTACTAGTGGCATACCACTTGAGCATATTGGCCAAACTCCGGATCCGCCTCCAAAAACGACATCTCAGTAGTCGTCAAAGAAACAAACACTTCAGTCCCCCCTTCCATTCGTAATGGAAGGATATTACAGTTGCGACAGACAAGATCCAAAACTCGCCTTTCCGGACGCACATAGTCCGGAATCCCCTCCCCAGCAAACATCTCGCTCCCAAAGCTCATATCCATAATCGGCAACGACACCCAGCTACTAAAACACGCCTCAGCACCCTCAAACGTCGCAAACGGCCACTGCAGCGTCTCAGACGTATACCCCCTCAGCCGCGTCGCAGCAAGCCCGTACACCGCCAGCGCCCTCTCCCTAGTGAAGCCCGCCACCGCACGCCGCACCGCGCCTACCAGCCTTTCCAACGGCGTGGCCGGATCGACCAGCTCCGCGATGTCCATGCGCGCCGTGACGATGTACACCAGCGTTCCCATGTACTGCCACGGCAGGGCGGCCTCCTGCGCAAACAGCGCGCGCCCGTTGAAAGTCGTGTCCAGCTCCGCGACTTGCCCGGCCGCGTACCTTGGCGCGCTAGGCTCCGCTGCTCGGCGCGCGCGCATGATACATCTCCACAGCAGCGCCGTGAGCGCATCGTTGGCCGTGGCCGCGGGGGCGCTGGTCTTGCTGGTGCTGGTGCTGGTGTCCATGTCTTCTTTGTTCGACGCCGCCGCCACGGCCGTCAAGCGTGCGAGCGACGTGGCCGATAGGTAGAAAATACTGGAGCGCATTTCGGGCGGCGTGGGTGTGGAAGAGGGAGCGGCCCCCGAGCCTTTGTCTTGATCGAACTCAGGCGGCGGGAGGAGCCCCAGCAGCCGCCAAGCGTCCGGCGAGTTTTCGGCAACAGGCTGGCCCGCGGCGCGCCACAGGTCGTGGAGGATGGTGTAGTCGCAGTCGCGCGGGCCGATGGCGAGCGTGGCGACGGGCTCGCGCTGGTGCATTCGCATGTGCTTTGCCCACATTTGCAGCATCAGCGCGGCGCTCATGCCGTCGACGAGCGAGTGGAACATGGAGATGCCCAGGAGCAGGCCGCCATGGACGTAGTTGGCTTGCGCGATGAGGAGGGGCGTTCCAGCCGTTTCAAGGTCGATGTTAAAGCGGCCCGTGGGGAAGAGCTGGGCGCCGTCGAGGAGGTCTTGGGGGAGCCCGTCTTCCACTAGGTCGTCGTACTCGGGCCAGGACTGCGTGAGGTCGTTGCTGAGCACTTCGGGGATCCAGTCGGAGTGTTCGCGTGCTTCGAGCCGACCTGGCGTCGGGTTCTCAACGGATGGTGGGATTGCGAATACTCTGCGCCGCAGAAATGGCAGCTCGATACAGGCTGTCTTAATGCTAGCACGCAGCAAGTTGATGACTTGGCTGTGTGTGGCTGTGGAATTGAGCTTGAATGTGAAGATCAGGCTGGGGAAAAATCGTGGCATGATGTTGTCCATCGCATTGAGCTCATATCGCTGCTCCCTCTGTGATTCAGCCATTTCTCTTCTGCACGCGTATCTAGAACCTATTGAATCTACGACCTACGGTATGAATTTCTGGTTGCCTCAAACAATATCTAAGTCCGATAGATGGGCATCGAACAGTCCGCTGGTGTTGTGGAATACAAGTAGCTTGACAGTAACAACACTGTGCTTACTACCTAATACTCTTGCTAGACAGTAAGATGCTCACCCGCGACGGAAACTTACCGGTCTAGGAATATTTCCGTATCCCTGGCGTGAGAGTCTTCGTCCGTGTTCTGCCACCTGAATTATTGCAATGGCTGGAGCGAGTATGGTACTCACCCTGGTGTGCATTCTTGTATGTGATTGACAAAATGGATGGGGAACGCACCAAACCGGCCATGGTGGTTGTATGATCTTACCATGTGCATCAATATGAATGAGCCTGTGCAACATTTCGCGGCCTTGGGGTTCTTTGGGAATTTAGATCCAACGAGCCGCGTCTCCCCGATAGGCCCGAAATCTGGACACAGAGTGTTTTTGCTGCATAAGACAGAAAGTCCTTCCTCCATCCCATGAACGAGAAAAATGGTTTTCGACCATATTACGCAGCTGAATATATCACATTATCCTCGCTCCCATCAAAATTTCGCTGTTGACTACTTGGTGGACATCCTTGGGAGTACATTGGTGCTAAAGACCAACTTTGGAAACCCGAACGATGGAGTCAAACGGAACCATTCGTTCCGCAGGGAGCATGCCGATAGTCAAGCCGCTTTTTGACGCCACCAATATTCCACAAACTTGGGACTGGCCCCTCTTTCGAAGACTCGCCATTCTATGTGTGCGTGTGATGCTTCGAGAGTCTCCGCATTAGAGATGTACATCTCAAGATGCTAATGCTTCCGTAGCTAGCGAACTACATGTTCCGAGTCTTTTTTCGAGTCTTTTGGCACCGTGTTCATCTATGGGCTGGGCGGGAAGTCTCCACGAGCGGCGAGGGACCGACGCAGGGACAACATGGAGGCATCGTGAGGCATCGTCGAGGTGCAAATAAAAATAAACTGGGTTTCTTCGAAATATAATATATATCAGGTAGACAATATCAGCTTTTTCTTTTCAACATATAGCCAATCATTTATAATTTGATTGAATGCTGGACCATAACGATTTCAACGCACACGGATTATCGACTCGTAGACAAGACCCCCCCCCCAGCACACACACACACACACACACACATTTTGTTCTCTTGGGTAGGCACGCAGCCAGGATGTCTCTATTCAAGCTGTGACATGGACACGATAGAAAATTGTTTTCCAACGGTCGTCTAAGGTACTTGCTGTCCTTGGCTAGACGTATTGTAACTCTCCAGGGAGGCGACGGGTCAAGAGCAGCATTATGGTGTGAGATAAAAGGTGTTTGGTTCTAAAAATCAACGGAAAATGAAAACATCTAAGGAAAGATCTATGAAAAAGGAAAACCGTGAGGTGAACGAGATCTACGTAAGTCTAACATATACGGGTACATACATAAAAACCAGAAAGACAGCATCTCTATACTGAGTCATGAAAGACCACCTGAAAGACCAAGATAAGCAAAGATTCGTACAAGTTTTGCGCTTGCCTTGAACAGTGTTCCATCCTCACTTTATAGCTTGAAGCCACTGGTAATCAGGTCCTTAAAGACTTTGAAAGGATCATGCAAGGTTTGTATAGCCTTCATGCGGGCAACGCTGGCGCCCTTGCCGTACGTCGAATAGGGATATTGCTCTGGGGAAGCATCGTTGATGTAGATATAATCGTACAACAGGTCCTTCTCTACCAAAGCGTTCTCCAGATTTTTCAGCGAGTTGTGCATAAAGGTGGCAACGTACTCATTGTCGGCTGGATTAGCCCAGGTAACGGTTGTAAGAATAACTGAAAACAATTTGTTAGCATCTAAGAGTCCTCTCTACAGGTCGCCGTTGGCTATCAAATGTGAAGGGCTCTTTGAATGACGAGAACAAAAGAATGGGGGTGTACTCACTCAGGAAAGAACCATCTGCAGGATCAAGGTCAATGGCATAGGGGCCAGACTTTGCAGCAGCCTCAACCATCAAGTGACTGATGGGCTCCGGGCTCACCGCCACGAATGCACCGCTGACATTGGCCAGCTGCGTCAGTGCCGGGAGGAGGACAGTATCTACAGCCAGTTGCACGATTCCCGGTGCGAGCTTGGAAGAAAGCGTGCCGTAGATCTGGCCCATTCCATTGACATCTTGGGTATTGCGTGCCTGGACCTGGTTGAGCAGCTCGACGTAGTTTTCCTGCTGGCCCAGCACGCTGACGTTCAAGGCATTGGGGATGGCTGTGTAATTAGCAACAGATACCGGTACCCCGTCCGAGTAGTTGCCTGCAACAAAGGGAACAAGGACGGACTCCCAGGTGGCGGTCTTATCTGTGGCGTTAGGCGAGACTGTGATGCTGGGGTTGACCATGGTCAAGGGATCATCGATTCCGTGCGGTGAGAACAGGAAATCTTCTGTTGCCTGGATCATTTGGTTGGCTGCATCCTGACCCAACCAACCCGCAATGCCACCCCAAGCACCGTCAATGGGTATTGTTTTCACATCGAAGCGTGTCACAATGCCAAAGTTGTTATTGCCGCCCTTGAGCGCCCAAAACAGGTCTGGGAAGAGCGTAGACGACACCTCAACGATGGATCCGTCGCCAAGCACGACCTGCATCCCAACGAGAGTGTTGACGCTAAAGCCATACCGGTTACCGAAGTAGCTGATGCCGCCGCCAACGAGCACGCCGCCCACTCCCACCGTGGAGTAGCGGCCGCCAGCCACCGCCAGACCGTAAGGTTGCAGCCAGGTATAGACCTGCACCCAGCGGCTGCCCGGACCGAGCGAGGCGACGGAGCGTTGCTGGTTCAGACTCTTAGAGTTTAGGTTTGTAAGGGAAATCACCACGCCGCCGTTGTTGGACTGCGCTCCGGGAACGGGCATGTGGCCGCCGCTCACGACGCTGAATGTCGCCCGTGTGGTGCGCACAATCCCGACAGCATCGGATACATCTTGAGAGTTGCCGGGCATGAAGACGCAGCCGGGTGCGAGGTAGCATGTCTCGGAAAAGATGTCGGCTGTCAAGGGCGAAGGGTTCAGATGGTCAGCAAGCTGGTGGTAGACGGCCACGTGGAAACATGGAAGTAGAATGCATGAAGCACCATGATTGGATCTCACTTTCAGACTTGAGAGTATAATTGGCCGATCCGGGGAAAAAGGTCTTGATTGGGAAGCGCGCCGCCAAGAGGTTGCAGGCGATCGATCCGCTCAGGGTCTGTTCTGCGGCTGCAACCATCTGCAGCCCGTTGGCCATGCATAGCATCCCCACCACGACATGTTGCGTTATGAACATCATGCTCGCTCGGCCTTGGTGAATGTTATAGGTTTCTGAGAAGCTAAATGTGGTATAATGGCTCGCAAAAAATGGCAGTCAAAGAATTGATCTTTGGCGGAAATAGAGATCTTGTCCATTAGCATTCTGTCCACAGTCCACGAAGAACGGCCTGGTTTATACGATCCGACAAAGGAAGCCTCAAAGGGCCCCCAAAGCTACCAACGCAATTTTCTCGACTCTGGTTGAACCTCTGCGGCTGAAATTTACGCCTCACATCCTAGCTGTGACGTCTTCCAAGGTTGGGGTGCTGAGTCTCAGTCAGACCGGCCACTCGCAGAGCACACGTGGTTCAAGTCTGGAGGCTGAAGCCTTGCGTTGAAAGCTGTACCATTCTCTTCTGGGTAATCTCCGCCTATAATCGTACGTTGGATATATCTACTTATAGCATAGGCTCAATCTCATGACTTGAAGGATTCCGCCATTTTGCCTTGAAATCAATAGTTTGAGCTGTTGATCGAATAACACATCGCTCACTCGCGAACCCTCGTCTCCAGCGCACAACTATCTAATTGATCGGTCGTCGGTCATCCCGATCACCCCCTTCAACTGGGAACGCCTCTGAGCAGCAACGCTGTTCCGTCTGGCAAGATATGATCGTGCTCATTTACCTTCTCCTTGGCTTTGGAGCAGCTTATGTATCAGGAGTTAGTCTTTGTGGATCTCAGACAGACCCTCGCATGCCGAAAGCTTCCCATCAACTCACCGATCAAGGCAGCAACGCCTGATCCGGATTTCTGTGCGGCTTTGCGGCTGTTCGGCTCACTGACTAACAAGGCTGCTGTTATCTTAGTGTCTCATCCTTATCACCATACGCAGGATCCATGATGCATTTTTCCACACACTATCACGGATTCCGGGACCATGGTTTGCTGCATGGAGCAATGTAAGCCCACCCCTTGTTGTCATTTGCTCGGAGCACCCGTCCGGTCGAACGAGGTTGAGATGTGAGGGCCAAATTGCTTGCTAACCTAGTCCGGTGTGGAATTTTTCAAGATTCCGTACAGTTATTGGTTCCACAGTGGCCGAATGCCATACCAAGTACTAGCTCTACATGAAAAATACGGTATGCATACGAGATACTCCCGACAGACACACCGAGCTGACGCCTCCCGCCATCTTAGGACCAATTGTGCGAGTAGCTCCAAATGAAGTGTCCTTCAATTCACCCCAGTCATGGAACGATATATACGGATTCCGGCAAGGCCACCAGACATTCCTCAAGAGTGACTTTTACTCGGGAGGTCCCTTTGCTGGCCGCGGCGTGAACTCGATAGTCAGTGAGCGGGGTATCGACACGCACGCGCAAATGAGACGTCACCTCGCCCATGCCTTTTCAGATCGGTCGCTGAGCGAGCAGGAGGCTTTGGTGGCCGAGACTGTAGATAAGTTCATCCGCGTAGTGGGCGACCGTGGACAGGGAAGAGGCGGATTTGATATGGGCAAGGGGCTGGAAATGATGACCTTCGATATTATTGGTGATTTGGCTTTTGGGGAGACTTTTGGCGGCGTGCAGAGTGGTGAGTACCATGACTTGATGAACGCACCCACCCACCCATGTGAGAGTGTCCTTAGGAGAAGACGACCGGCTCCTCAGGCAGCCTCAACACAAAGAAGACAAGTGATGCCCTAGGGGATCAAATGAGGCTTGCTGACATATTTGGAACCCTAGATGTTGCTCATCCGTGGATCTCCATTGCAATGGGTGCTCTGCAGCAAGGCGCATTGGCAGATACATTGAAGAGGTTCCCTCTCGCGGCCAAAGTCTTCATGACTCTCATGCCCGGGAAGTTGTTGAAGCTTACCGAACAGACCAAGCAGAACGAAGATCTTGCCATCGAGCTTACCAACAAGTAAGTGAATCCACACGGCCAGGATGGTCTTCCAACCGACAACTCATTGCGATCCGCGGTACAGGCGAATTTCCCGCAGCGATGCAGCTCATAAAGACTTCATGACGCGCATCTTAGAGAAAAGAGACCCCGAAAAAGTCTCGGATCTCCAACTAGCAGCGCATGCCTCGGACTTTGTCATTGCGGGTAGCGAGACAACAGCCACCGCGCTGGCTTGCATCCTATATCACCTTCTGCGAGACCCAGACGTGATGGCCAAGTTGAGAGAAGAGATATGCACGCATTTCAAAGCCTATGACGAGATCCGAGCCTCGTCTACACTTCCGCTGAAGTACCTCAAGGCAGTGATCCTGGAGGGCCTGCGGATTTACGCACCTCTGCCATTTTCCCTTCCTCGCGTGGTTCCTGTCGGGGGTGATACCGTGGACGGTGTTTTCCTACCAGAAGGGGTAAGGCCGCAAGTCTTGAACATAGATACTGGGCAATTGCAACATGTACTGACCAAGCTGGGGCGGCCATGCCCACAGAAATAGACAATCGTCAGCACAAATCCTGTGGCAGCGAGTCTCAGCTCAGCCAACTTCACCGACCCGATGTCGTTCAAGCCTCAGCGTTGGCTTGGTGCAGAAGAGAGCCCTGGAGACATACTGTCTGCGACGCAGCCCTTCTCCCTCGGACCTAGAGGATGTCTCGGTAGAAAGTAGGTTTTTCTGTCTTGCTCACTGCGAGAAAATCCTGTCAGAGAAACCAGATACTAATTTGCATGGTTACTCTAGTCTAGCTTGGGTCGAGATGAGGACCGTCCTGGCCAAACTTCTGTGGACTTATGATTTGGACTTGATGAGCGTGGAAGTAGACTGGCATCGCGACTCCAGGATGCTCACCCTGTGGAAGAAGCCTCCACTATGGGTGAAGGTATTACCCAGAATTTCAGAGGACTGAGGTGACAGCCGGTGAGCACCAAACGAGAATTGGAGAGTCGAATCAGCCGAGAGCGTGGCGCAGGCGGCAGCAGGTCAACTAGGTAGCTCAGAGTTCACAGAAAATGGTGTTGGCTTTACTGTATTCGGAAAACTCCGAGAAAGCCGTGAGGTGAGAGGGGACAAGCTATAAATGGAAAACAGGCTGATGGTAGGGACATCAGAAACCACAATTCTCAGTTGCATGTGCAGATCCTCTGAGTCTGCACTCTACCTCCTCAGCCACTAACTGTTATCCACGGACCCTCGGTGAAGACCAAACCTGGTTCCAGAAGGGACGAACTCACACGCATGTACAAAAATGTCTTCAATGGATATTCAAGACAGTGATATACCCTCACTACAGGGAAAGACTGCCATCATCACCGGCGGCTGCTCCGGTATTGGCCTCTCAGCAGTCCGAATTCTCGTCAAAAAGGGAGCCGTCGTCCATGTTCTGGACATTAACACCCCGAGCGGCGACGAGCCCCTTCCAGATGGTGCTCGATTTCACCACTGCCACACGGCCATCTGGACAGAGCTCCGAGACGTTTTTGATAGCGTCGAAGGCCCTATCGACTTCGCATTTGCCAATGCCGGTGTGTCCGAGGAGACGAACTACTTTGCCGATCAGCTTGACGATGATGGACGACTGACTGAGCCCACATATCGGGTTCTTGATGTCAACCTACGAGGAGCATACAGTTTCGTAAAGCTGGCTTGGAGCCGAATGCGCAAGGACAAAACACCAGGAAGCATTGTAATCACGACCAGCGCATCGGGTTATGCGCCCGAACAGTCGTTGCCAGTGTACTCGAGCGGCAAATTAGCAGTAAGCACATTCTACTTCACTCAGGCCGCATTTAATCAAGCAAAGCCGAGGATAAGGCTGCCTAAATCCAGCCGATATAGACATTAACACAAACCATCGTTCCCATAGCTTGTAGGTCTCATCCGCTCCCTGCGCTCAGTCACCATCCACGACGGCATCACGATCAACGGTGTTGCCCCTGCCGCAACCATCACCAACCTCATCCCAGACCACCTCGTCGCGCCAATACAAGCGCAGGGTCTGCCAGTCAGCAGCGCGAGCTTTGTCGGCCGAGCCCTCGTCTACTCGGCTGTGGCGACGCAAAACCGCCGCGTCCAGGCTTACGGCCGCGACCGTGCTAGCGATGTGACGGCTGCGCGGGATCCACCTGAGAGGTGGAACGGGCGTGTGATCCTTACGCTGGGCGAGACGTACACCGAGCTTGAGGAGCCGACGGCGGATTTGCGCCCCTTTTGGATGGGGCCTGAGAATGATAGGTTGACGCGGCTGCAGCAGGCGGCCACGGACTTTCGATCCTTAGAGTGAAGGAGAAGGATAATGGCTTGTGACGAAGCTGAATCATCTCCCAAAACCCCCGAGATGTGGTTCTCGGAATGTTTCCTTTTTGGCTCAACGCCCGCTCGCTTCCCCGACCCCCCGGCGCGGCGAGGGCGGGGGGGT
>MUZK01003838.1:0-17292 GCA_003013055.1 Juglanconis sp. DMW523 | reverse complement strand
CGGCGGCGGCGGCGGCGGTGGGTTCTTCTCGAGTAGTGAGAGTCCCTCGGCGGAACCGCGCTCCCCGACGTCGAAGCGCAGTTCCGGGTTTTGGGGCCAAGAGGCCGGCTGGGACGCGTGCCACGAGATCAGCGCCGAGAGCGGCGAGGGTGTCGAGGAGGTCTTCCGGGTGGTGACGCGGAAGCTGGTCGAGCAGAACCGTAAGATGCAGGCCGCGCTCCTGGCCGCGACGTCCACCGGCACGCCGGGGCTGACGCCGGGCTACGACGGGACGGGCAGCTCGACCAGCGGCACGGGCTATGACGGCGGCGGCCACGGCGGTCCGGGCGGGTACTTTGACGGGGCGAGGCCCGGAGGCAGTTTCCGGGTCGGCAGGGATAGGCGGTCGTGGTTGTTCAGCCCCGGGTTCTCGCCGAGCGTCACGGTGGAGAGGGCGCAGGGGGCGCAGGGCGGCCAGCAGCACGACGGGGACGAAGAGAGGAGAAGGAAGAACAAGTGCTGCTGAGGAGGGAGGGGAAGCCAGAGGGGGGCGAATCCATCCCCCTCCGCAACCATCGACTACGACTTTGGCTCTGCTCGCTCACCTATCTGTCGGACGGATGGTACTGGCGTTGGGTAATATATATGGAACGAAAGATCCTTTGGATATGTCTCAACAAAGCGGACGGTCATCAACAGAGAGATGCACATCAAGACGAGGTGAGGGGGGGGAGGGCACAGGAGAAGAACGAGAATGGACCAACCACAACTATAAAGCCATCGACGAACCCAACGGACAAACGATTCCGAGAGCACGCACGATACCCGACTACGATTTCCTTTCCAGTTTGTTTCTTTTCTTTGGTTCCGGCTTGGTTTGGGGGCAAGGTGGGGGGTTTCGGTCAGACCTGGCATGCGGTCCGGTCTAATGGGAAGCATATTGCATGAGAGGATAAGGCATAGCTCGCTTGCATCTGCTGTCTTTTTTTTTCTTTCTTTCGGTTTACATTGAACTTTTTATTCGGGTGTGTATGCATGTATGTGTGTGTGTACATGGCGTGTGCATGGGCAAAGGGGGCATTTTCTTTTACTGTCGTCCCTGGCGTTCAGGATACATTTTTGCAGAAGGTGTATTACACGGTAGCGTCAACGCATAGTATTAGTGGGCATCTTATATGTAATGAGCATAGCAAATGAGAAGTGCTGTTGGGCCCATTGTTTATTATTGATGTCACTCGAACTGCTTCATGATATGCCAGTATCTGGTTTGAATCTGATGAATTATGATTGATTCCAGTGGCCCTTGTAGATGGGCCCCAAGTTCACAGCCAAATAGCTGTCTTTTGTGTCTTCGCCAAAACAAAAAAAAAATTAGCAGGTCTGGCTACGTCCCGATGCAAAGCTTTTTAGGTATCATGATCCCTTTCCCCCCAAAGCAAATAGCCGACTGACGCCAGAGAACCCTTGACCGCCCTGTTTGGGCCTTGCGCCGATGCAGTCCGTCTTTCCCAGACCTGTTCCAAACCTTCCGAAATCAAAAAGCCAAATAATCTCCCATGCAAAGAGATCAAAAGAATCCCATGTCCTCATCATCGTCCCGAGAGACTGGGTTCTTACGGGGTCGTCCACGCTTCCGCGGCTGAGAGGACGATCGAGGCCGTTTCTTTCGGGGTGTGGCAGTAGACTTGCGCTTGCGTCCTCGGTCTGCTGCTATATCCTCCTCATCCTCATCCCCGCTCGGAGTAGCTGGTTCCTCGCCATTCATATCATCCTCCTCATCAGCAACCTTAAACTCCCTGTCCACGTTGAGTAGATCCACAAAGGATCGACACTGTTCCATCATGCGGCTCTGGGATGATAGAGCGGTCATGATCGAGGTGATATCATCCCAGAACTTGTCTCCAGTGACTGTCTGGACCTTCACAGGCTTTTGGGTCTCCTTCTCCTTGCTGGCTGTCTTGAGCTTGCCATCACGTCTGCTCGTGCCAAGATTGTACTGTCGGCGAAGATAGGTTCGCGCTTCCCACATGGACTGGAGGATCATCGAACCGGCGGTGAGTTGCCGAAGACGATGAGCATCGACCGGAGGTGGAGCTGGGACGAAGACAGGACCGCCGTTTTGACCATCCACGGCAGCTTGAGAGTTAGTCACAGCGTCCATGGTGACCTGAAAAATCTCAGCCTCGATTGCCTGGGCCACGCTGGCTCCGGTGCCTGTGACAAGCTTCTCCATGGCGGTCACCGTGTTCAGCAATTCGTTGACGCTTGCGTAGTCAAAAAAGGCCAAATTCTCAACAACAAACTGGGAAAACTGAATATGGCTGGGCATGACGTCGGAGGTGTCGAGTTTGGCGGGTTCGAAATCAACTTGGGCGCAGAGCTTCTCAAAGAACCTCATCCGGTTCTTGGCCTTGCTAGATTTGAGAACCTCGATCATGAGATGGAGTTTTGACGTGAAGGGCTCAGTCGTTGCTCCACGATGATCGCCAACAATATCGCGCTGATACGCGAACGCAGACTGGACTGCTTTGATGTACTCCCTCTCGAGCACAGTCTCGTGTTTATCGTGCAGGGCGCGATGCTCAGAGAAAGCAAGCTCAGAGATCTTCAGGATTGACGACGTCTCCAGGGTAATCAAGGTGACACCTGTTTCCTTGGGGTGGACCAGACCCTGGCGGTTGATGCTGGCCAAGACCTCGACGGCTTGGAACGCGTGATCGTTTTGAGACGACAGCGCAATTCTCGTGATGTCCTTGAGGAAACGCTGGGTTGTCGCACTGGAGACGTCGTCATAGGTGGTCCCACCCATGACTTTCAGATTCAGTTTCTGGCCCTGCTCACCTTGAGCTGTGCCCTCGGATGCCGCTTCCTCAGAGCGTCTCTCCTCTGTAAAGAGGAATTCCTTAAGAGACCTCAAGATGATCCACTCCAGCTCAACCGCTTCCTCATCGAAGACTTGCTGGAACGTTGTGTAAACGTTTGCGGCCGCGAAGTTCCTTGGCCAAGCTTGACAGACAAGACCCGCTGCATCAAGCGCGGCCTTCCTGACATCCATGGGAAGCATGGGCTGGGCGAATGGAATCAACAATTCGACGACCAATCTCGAGACCGAGGCACCCTTGAACGTCGGGAATATCTGCTTGTAGGCGTCCAACCTGTCGTCAAAGTCGCAGTGATGACCCAACATCCCAGCTATCAAAGCATACACCTTGAATCCCTTCATGCCTTTGTCGTCAAGAGTCTTACTCCGTTGTTTCTCTCGGGCGCTGTTTATACCTCGCAGAGTTGAGACGAGCAGTCTTGATAGAGGCTCCGTGTTTCCTAGAAGACCACTGATGATCCACAAGCACGCTGCCACATCGTCAAGCAGTGACCGTGGGTACTTTGCTATAGCAGGCAGAAGAGCGCCTCTGACTTCTGTAAGGAACTGGTCGTAGACTCTCGACAATTGCGGCAGAACACGCCGGTAAATAGTCATCACAGCCTTTGATGCGTCCACGTTTGCGCTGCCGATACTGGCAACTTTGGGCTGCAGCAATTTGATCTGCTCGAAGGTGAAGAGCTTCGCATCTGCCTTGGCGAGGATCATCAGCAATTGCAACGCATCCCGCCCACTTGGTATGGTGGGATCGTCGGATTCAGGATTGTCGATGAGGTCGAACATGCTGGCGACTAGAACTTGGCCGACCTTGAAATTGGCTTCCTTTGACCCAATAATCGTTTGGAAGACCTTATCAAGAACGCTGACCACAGTGCCAGACTTTACAGTCTGGATCATCAAGGCAACGTGGTCAGCAAGCGCCGTCTTGAAAGTTGCCGAGTTGTCTGCCGAGTAATATGGTGCTATCCAGATTTCCTCGATCATCTGCCTAGCGACTTCTCGAACACCTTCGTCAGGATCCTGCACACGGAGGAGCAGCCCATTCGCAACAACACTGCGATCGCTCCGGTCAGAGTTACGCAAGTAGATGTCTCTTGCGAGTTTCATGGCGCGCTTTCGAACTCCAACCCCCGCGTCATTAAAACGGGCAATGACGGACGGGATCATGCCCTTCTCCAGCGCCGGTCTCATGCCAATGCATTTACCTATAAGGCCGAGGGCTGAGTCTCGGACTTGAGGCGAAGAATCAGTGGAACATTGGATTATCAGTTGCATGAAAGTCGAGTCCCCGTCGAGTATCGTCGGATCAGTCTCCAAGACGTCGTTCACACTCTTCAAGCTCTTGCTTCGCACAGTGGCCTGGTCAATAGTCATGAAACGAAGGAGAATGTTCAGAATGTGCCGATAAGCTTCGCAAAACTGCGACCGGATGATGATGATGTGGTAGGATAATTTCGCCAGTGATGGGGAGACGGTCGCAAAGCTGTACTCGCTGGAAAGCCAGCGCCGGTCCTCGATCATCATTCGCAGCCGATATGCCAACCTGCCAAACTCCTTGTCCCGATCGTCGTCGTCGTCTTGGAATCCATCGAACGTGTTGCTCACCTTGTTCGCCCAATCCGTAACCAGAAAGGAGACGGCGCTAGAAAGATGAGGATCATCAGAGCAACGCTGGTCAAGATACTCGAGGCTGGCTCTGTAAGGGCCAGACCAGGAGACCATCTGCTCTGGATGTGACTTGAGTTCGAGCGCGGATGTTGCTAGTTCCGACAAATACGCACCCAATTCGGTGGTCTCGACAGCATCCAGAGAGTGCACTGTCTTGCGAACGAGAGACCGCAGCTTAGAAATTGCTGCGCCCATCGTCCCGAGAACCTCTAGCGCCATGTTCTTGGCCGGAGCCGCAGTTCGCTCACCATCAACAAGGCTCATCATCGAGGCCATGAGTAGTCGAAGCAGGAGCTCAGAAGCAGGCCAGTCGGGCGACTCCAAGCAGGTGGTCATGTCCTCAAGAAAGTTCTCCAAGATTCTTCGGAACGGAGACTCTCCTGTCTTTGTCGATTTGATCGCTCGTCCGACCATGAAACCGATGACATGAGCTGCATTGTCTCTGGTTGCGCTTGCCAATGATGTCGCAACCCCCTGGAGCTCCATAACAGCTCTCCCAGTCTGTTGTGCAGCTCTCTCTTCATCCTGAAAAGACGAGACTTTTGCCGCAGTACGGGACTGATCATTGGCACCATTGCTTGCCTCGCCATCATCCAGACTTCTGAGAAGCTTGCTCTGGGCGCTCTTCACATCGGCCGCTTTGCCTGCGCTAGTCTGTACCAGACGTAGGATGAGAGCCGACACTGGTTGTATGTTTCTGCCATCGCTGAGCTTGAATTGACGTGCCTTCTGCTTCGCCTGAGGGATTTTCTCAAGCTGAAGCAAGATGTCATCCACAATGCCAAGTCGACTCTGGGGATTCTTCAGGAAGATCTGTGAAAGCATGTCCATCGCCACCAAGCGGATCCCGTCGAACTTCTGAACCCCAACCACAGAGTCTCGGTCCGTGAATGCGTTCTCCACGAAGATCAGGTTCGATGATATAGTCTCCAAAGCAGTGACCACGGATTCGGAGAGATCTATGTTGGAAACGAGCGTCGTAAAAACGGAGTAGAGTCGTGTGAAGCTGGTGAAGATGGAACTAGCCGACTTCTTGTGGGTAACGAGTATATCAAAGAGGCCCCTACTACTGTCCTTTCCGTGTTTCTCGCCGCTGATGCCGTAACGGCGGACCTTTTCTGTTACAGGCACGACAATACCGTCAGTAACGTCCCTGAAAAGGCGTAGACAGTCTTGAATGAGATCCTCAGAGTAGAGTTGCTTGTCCTCCCTTCCGGCCGACATGATCCTCAACGCCGTACGTGCCGCCCTGAGGGCGTTGTCCACTTCCGGAAGTTGCTGGGCCCAGGATTGTGCGTCGGTACTACTCCAGCCCTCGTCGACTCTGATGTCCTGGTCTTGGACCTGCTTCAGCGTACCATCACTGAGACGCTGTATGCGCAAAAGCTCCTCGACTGGCACATGCACGAAACACCCGAGAGTGATTGCATTTTGCAGAAGAGGTTGGATCTTCTGATGAGCCGTTGCAGTCATGGCTGGCTCTTGCTGTGAATTGAGAAATACGAGAGGGTTCGACCCAGATTGAGTGGCTGCGACATTGTCCTCTGAGTCGAAAATTTCCAGGAAGCAACGACGGAGTGAGTGAAAAGCGTTATCAGCCTTCTGCTTCTGATCACGGTAGACATCTTGACTCTCGTCGTACTCGTCCCTCTTTCGCTTCCGCATTGAAAGATTTGATGGCTCATCCACTTCATCATTGACGACCATGTACTCAGTCTTATTAAAAGAGGGAGCGGGGGCCAGCTCGATGGAGATGGTAGCAGCTTTCTGGATGCTTTGGGGCGGCAGAGATGGCCTTGTTGACGGAACTTCTGCGACACTACTGGGTTCGACGGTTGCAACTGGCGTCGGAGGAGGGGGTTGGTGAATAGGTTTGCTGGTAGGTATGGTGTCCGAAGACGCAGTGGCAGAGTTGGCGGCCTCATACTGCTTCTTAGTCGGTATGTACACCGCGAACTTGGATTCGCTGCGTTCAGGAGTCCTGTTGTTGCTCGGCTCATGACTGCTCTTGTCCTTCACACGCTCAGAAGCGGCCGACTCCCGTCGTGGTTTTGCAGGTATGGGGACCTTCTTGGTCGGTTGTTGGCCATTGGAGGCGGAGGCGGCAATAGGAGTATCAGGGGTCGGGTAGCGGTAAGGAACCGCGGTCCTGTCGAGCACCATCTTCGAGAACGGTGAGAGGTTTGCAGTCAGGCTGTTAGTGGGAGCGCTCGATACTGCGACTTTTGCGCCCGTCTTGAAGTTGCTACGAGGATGTCAGCAGATGCGCCGCAACTCGTCTCTTTGGCAATCTTACATCTTCGTGAGCCTGGTAGGATTCAGAAGATTCTGCACATGTTCCAGGCTCTGTTCCAGACGTCGCGAAGTTGAAGATGGGCTGCTGGCTTCCTTGTTCAAGTTTTCGAAATCATGGCGGGGGACGAGATCGGCGAGATTCGAAGACGACGGTCCCGCTCCAAGGTCGGGTGTTGGTATGATGTCTGTGGGTTGGTCAGTTGGAGAAGATAAATATTCCCACTAGAACGACCCTTAGAAGAACACTGTCAACTTACCGGACTCGAAGGGGATGACCGAAGTGAACGGCGAGAACGGAAGGGCCTCTTGTAGAGTGAAAGGTCGAGAGAACCTCGCTTGCTGCCCAGATGGTTGCGCAGACGGTATGAAACCGTTCTGCGCACCACTGGGATTTCCTGGCCCTTGGTACGCCATTGTGAGAGTTATCTGAGCCCAGGGGGACCAGCCATGAAGAATGCCTCCAGATTCCAGACAATAAACAGGCCCGTCGAGTTGCGACTCGCGACCAGAAGAGACTGGCCGTCTTCAGTAGCGGTTTCTCTCCGGTTCGGCTGGGAAAGCTGGCATCGAAGTGCGGACAGGTTGAAGCAGCAGAAACTTCGGTAATTTCCTCGAGGACCGTCCAGTTGTTGTAGGGAATGAAAGGCGGTTGGGACGGATGGTGAGTGATGATGAAGTCAATTCCCAGACTGGGCTTATGATGGAAGCTTGGATGATGGAGTGAAGGACCCCTAGCTGCCTGCCACGGTCTGAATGGGTACCTTCCGAGGTGGGCCCTATCTGAGCCGCTCTTCCTAATCTGGTTTCGCTTCTGCGGCTTCCCCAGATTCAAGCAACCGATCCCCATGCACCCTTGCAAAAAAAATTCAAGTGAGATTTGATGGGCATTGGTTTACAAGATCATTCTCATCTATCTCCAGAGCTGCTCTATAACCAATTCTGTGGTCTGGAAAGAAATTGTTCAAGAATAAATTACGACACCATGGCTTCCATTGGATCTCTCGCCTTCTGCACTGACTGTGGAAACCTGCTGCCCTCATCCAAGGGTAGTTCAAAGAACATTCTGCAATGCGAATGCTGTGGTGCTGAGCAACAAGGTGAGTGACACAGATGCCGAAACTAGGAAAGGGTCTTGGACTGACAGGATTCTTTCAGACAATACCTCCAAAGACATCGTCACCAAGTCGAAGCCATCTGACTTCCCCTCTTACCTACGCCAGAAGCTGTCTACTATTCAGACTATCAAGCGCCATGAGGTGAACACGGAGGCAAGGACAAACCAGATTTGTCCCAAGTGTGGAAGAACCGAAGTCCGGTTTTCGGCAGTCCAGCTTCGGAGTGCTGATGAAGGGTCCACCATCTTTTACACATGTGACTGTGGCTTCAAGTATGTCATGTCCGTTCCGCAGCATTGTATTGTGTTACTAATAAGGCATAGATGGACCGAGAATAACTAGGTTGCGCCGTTGGGTGGTGCAGAATTATGCAGACAATTTCACACGTCGAGAATCAAATTTTGCAAGTTCACCAAATCAAGTGAGTTTACCAAGTGCAAGTATTCAGTGCTTCTCATGCTGACTTAGATACAGCACCAAACCCCAAACTCTATCGCAACAAATCCTCCCTTTCCGAAAATGTCTAATCAGCTTGAGTTATAGACCATGATACCCAGGAATGATGAATCTTTTCCCAACCTTGAACGCCGCACCATGAATCCCTCCCCAGATCATCAGTCCTACCCTATGCTGCAGTGGCAGTAGCAGCTTCAGGAATCAAAGCATACTCGGTCTGCTCTCCCTTCTCAAACTCGGCCATATCCAGGGCAACTATAACACTCTCACGGACGATCTGGTCCGGGTCTTTGAGGAAGCCCTTCAGTATGTCCTCAACACCCTCCTCTTCACCAAGACTGCCGAGAGCCTCGGCAGCCTCGTGTCTGACCATGCTGGCCTCCTTCAGGTTGCTCAGTGCTGATGTGAGAGCGGGGATGGAGGCTGGGTGGGATAGTTGCCCGAATACGAAGGCGATCTCGTGGCGGAATAGGTCGGACGAGTCCTCAAATCCACGCGCGAGGGCATGGACGGCTGGTACGGCGGTTGGCAGGTCGGGAGGCGAGGCCAGGTCGCGGAGCGTAAACATGGCTCGGTAGCGGACGAAGAGGGGTAGCTTCGTGTCCATCAACTCGTTTCCCAGATCTTCAACTGTCTTCTTGGATTCTGGCATCGGGGGAGCAGGGTCGATAGAGGTAAAGTCGCTGGAGAAACAGAGTGTCAGCAAAACAAGCATTTTTCGTAGAACAATAGAGCAATTGTAAGACTTACCTCTGGCGCAACTTCTCCTGCTTCCTCTCCTCTGAGTTCTCCCACTCAATCCGGCCAATAGCAATCTCACAAGTCTGCACGACAGCCACATCCTCTCCCTTGCGATCTTTGTACTCGCGCAGGATGTCTAGTTGGCTGTCATCTCCGATCGCGCCCAGAGCCTCGGCGGCCTCATGGCGACACATAGGGTCCTCTTCGAGATCAGCCAGGCAGGCGCGCAGAGGTGGCACGGCGTAGAGGTTGCGGGTCTGGCCGAGGCAGTATGCGAGCTCGTGCTTCAGGAGGGCAGATGGAGAAGCGAACGCAGCGGCGATCGCATCCATAGCAGCCTCGGCGTTGGCATCTCGGGACGCGCAGGCCAGGTACTTGAGCGAGAAGAGTGCGCGAAACCGGACGGGGAGGGGAACCTCCTCCGAGCACAGCGTTTCTCGCAGGCTCTTGATCGTGGGGTCGATGTTGTCGATTATAGGGGCCATAGTGAATTATGTGAATGCGTTTTGTTTGTCAAAGGACGGGAAAAGAGAGAAACGGAAAAAAAATTGGGATAGAGGGAGATGGCATGAGCGCAAGTTCGGTTCGCCACAAATTTAGTTCTTGGAGGGGTCGAGAGAAAGCCCCGCATGTGCTTTGGACCTGTACTTTGTACGGCTCTGTAGAACTGGTAAATGACGGTGCATTGTAGGACAGACTCCAAAGCATCACACAGCGTCCGGGAGGTTATCTCACAGGAGGTTATCCCACAAGAAAGTGAGTTAGCAGGAGGTTGTCCTACAGCACTGATAACGCTATCGACGGCCTTCAGTTCAGGTATTGTACGTACAGTAGTTGCCTCCGCGTTCAGTAGTGATTACCTAATCGAGCTGCACCAGATGCGGGGCTCCACCTGGCAATTCTAACAAGGAAAGGTGAAAGTTGAGCCTCGACTTCTCCTTGTTACCCAGAAATTTTTCACTCACCACCATCAACAACCTTCTTTTGGATTGCATATCCCCCTTCTCTTCTCGACCTACCAGCTTCCACTGTCAACTCCGTCAAAATGGCCGAAGAGCAGCACGTACGTAACCCCCTCTGATGTCCTCATTTTGCATCTGTTGTGGTCAAGCGCAAAAATCCTGCCCCGCACGTCGTGGCATCACCACACCCCCACGATGCCTCTCTTTCGCATCCGCAATCGTGAATGGAATTGACCGTGCTTCAGGGTGACCACGCCTTCGAGGTCGAGGCTCAGGGTGATGCCGGTGCCTCCGCCACCTTCCCCATGCAGTGCTCTGCTCTGCGCAAGAACGGCTTCGTCGTCATCAAGGGCCGTCCTTGCAAGATCGTCGACATGTCTACCTCCAAGACTGGCAAGCACGGTCACGCCAAGGTTCACTTGGTCGCCATCGACATCTTCACCGGCAAGAAGCTTGAGGACCTTTGCCCTTCCACCCACAACATGGACGTCCCTAACGTCTCCCGCCGCGAGTACCAGCTTGTGAGTTTGCCCTTGCCCCTTCTCGAAGTGACATCGTCACGGCTCTGTCTAACACATATGTTGCAGCTCGACATCTCCGATGATGGTTTCCTCTCCCTGATGACCGACGATGGCGACACCAAGGACGATGTCAAGGTCCCCGATGGTGAGGTTGGCGAGAAGATCCAGCGCCTCTTCACCGAGGAGGAGAAGGACACCAGTGAGTTTTGATACACAAGCAAAAAGGGGGAGGAGGGCATCATAGGCTAACAGGTTATTCCAGACGTTGTCATTCTGACTGCCATGGGTGAGCAGGCCGCTGTTGAGGCCAAGGAGGCTGCCAAGCAGGCTTAAAGCGAAACGAGCGGCGGAAAAGGAATCAGCGGGGCTTTGAACACTGGCGTTTTCCAACCTTGAAAGTTGTTTATGGCATACGATGTCGAGGGTATCTCGTCGGCATCTATTTTTGACGAGCCACCACAATTTTACAGTTGCTGGACTTCATGATTTTATCTGAAAACAAGGTCTTTGTTGGGACAGTCTTCCACAGCTCGTGGCATACGAGCTGTTGCGTAAAATGCAGTTTGCCCTCAAGTGTCGATGAGTAAAACGTCCGTCTAATTGCTCCGCGGTTTTCTCATACAAATGTGCATGTCTTCGCCTCGATCAGTCCTTGATGTCGGCATTCTCCAACCTCCTGCAACGATAATAAACGTCATGTAGACTCAACGAAACGGCACAGTCAAGTTAACAGGTCCTTTGGTCATCTCAAAAACATGTCTACTTCGAGGATAAGCCGAACAACAAGCTGCGCATGACAGGTTGGTGACAAATGCTGCTCCGGGTACCGTATTTATCTGCAGCTGTTTGTGAAAGGGCTGGGAAGCACTTCAAGATTATTGATGAAAGCCACCTCCATCTTGGTATGCCAAGCAAAGATTTAAAACGTCGCCCGGACGAGAATGCACGTCGAATACGATGTGGGTGGGTTGTATGGCAGCGGGTGTACCCGTTCATGCTTAGGACTTGGAGCATCTCACCCTTTAAATCTCTCTCTCTCCACACCAACACCACATTCAAAATGAGCGGCCGTCGCAAAGGCCGCGAGCTGCACCGCTTCCCCTCTGGAGAGCGCTGCGACGAGTGTCGCGCTAGACGATGGTATGCCGAGAGCGGCTTCCGCTATTGTCAGAATGGCCATCGCGTCGAGGTGAGTTTGACATCGCCAGTCCTCCCAACCCAACCCAGCCCTGCTTACTCGTCCACACCCAGGGCTTCGTTGAATTCGACATCGACGAAGACGACAACTTCGGACAAAGCGGCCGCGTCGCCCGCAAAGAGCGCGCCGCGAAGGAGAAGGCCACGCAGCACCTCTCGGGCAACGAAGCCCGCGAGCTCTACCTTGAGTGCCTGCAGCTGGTCCTCCGGCGCCAGGTCTGGTGGCTCGTGTACGACCGGCGCCTGCCGGCCGAGCTAGAGACGACAGTGCGCGATCTTTGGGATCTGCGAATTCGGAATTTTGCTGGGCTGAAGGCGAAGAAGGATGCCGAGGGGACGGAGCCGGAGAGTGGAGCGGACTCGGGGACGGATGGCGAGTGGTTCAGCTCCCAGGCGGGTAGTGAGAGTGATGCGAGCACGGCGACAACGCGGACGAGTGTGAGTCGTTCGAAGAGCTGGACGAGTGAGCCAGGGCAGGACTGGAACTTGCCTGGGCTGTTTCATTGTCTTGCGCTGTGCTATCTGGGATGTTTGAGCCTTAGTCTGCCGGTGAGGGTTGGGCACATCTACGGCTGGGCGAGGAATGACCAGCTGCTCTTCCTCGGTGCTTTCGACGCAATCCCCAAGGAGATGACGGATAGGCTGCCTGGGTCGTACCATCGGGCCTTAATCGTCAAGAATGCATCTCTTCAAGGCGGAGAGCTGCATCAAGCGGTGTTGGAGCTGGTGCTAGAGTATCACCTGAACTACGAAATGGTCTTCCCGGTGGTGAATATGCCGTTGCTGCTGTTTCATTACCTGCGGGAGCTTGCACTGCCAGGTAGGTCAACCTCGCCGACGAGATTCTCAGAACAGCTGGCTAAGCTAATCATCTTTTAGTGGAGATTTATGTCCACGTCCGGGCCATGACCAGGCTTTTCAATCTCAAGTTCTCCTTCAACATGCAGAAGAAGCGTTTCAAACTTCTCGACCACCCCGATGTCCTACTCGTATCATGCGTTGTCTTCTCAACAAAACTTCTCTACCCGTTCGATGGCGAGCAGAGAATACCAGTCAGCTACCGGGACCCCTCGTCCATACAGATGGACTGGGTCAAATGGAGAGATCTCATGAGGGATGCTACGTCCGAGGGACTTGAAAGAAGAGATATCAGCAAGCTACAGGCAGAAGATGCCTGGACTATGAGCGACAGGAAAGTCGACGATTACCTGGACTGGTACGAGCAGACCCAGATCAAGCAGGGCAAGGAGACACATGAACTCAGAGAGCTGTTTCCACTTGCGCAACGACAACGACAACGACAACTTGAACGCCAAGGTCTGACGGAAGAGCAAATCGATGAGAGGCTCAAGACGGCTCAGACTTACATCAGGTCCATCGCACCATCGACAACAGGTTATGAATTAAGGGCTGGAGAGAACCATGCAGTGTATCGCTCGGTGGAGGATCTCCCCGATACAGCAAAGGCATTCTACGGCAAAGCGGCTGAAATATCTGGGCTGTCTCTTGGGAAGCTTGTCAAGGCTGTGTATACTCTGGAACGATTGGTCAATCGATGGAGCATTCAGGAGATGAAGGCCGCTCAGGGAGAACCCGGAAAAAATGAATCTGAAAAGGACAGTTCATAGTCACAAGATACCCACGTACCATTACTCTGTAAAATAGCAAAATACAGTTTCGGTGGACTGCTAGCAGTTCCTGAATGAGGACCGTGACGGTCACTACTACCGCTACCGCTTCAGAGCCGGTCTCAGCTGTCGCCAGCTGCCGGCGCTTGCTGACTAAGACTTTGGTCATTCCTGCCACCTCTGGACCCCGGCAAGCGCCAAGCGCTGCTAACAATTTTGTGCCCACTGATTCGAATTTCGCGCCCGCTTCCAATCTTTGTCGTCCGTCACACTCTACCACACCCAACGTCAAACGAGGAGAAGCAGTCAAGAGTAAGTCAATGTACCGCCACACACTCTCATAAATATTATGTTGGATGATACTGACGATGTATTACCTCTACAGTGCAGATGTAAGCCCTCACTCACCGACCCAATTCGAACGATGACGATCGACCGACTGTTGCCGCTGGTACTGACCCGACGACGAACAGCTTCGTGAAGACCCTGACGGGCAAGACCATCACCCTTGAGGTGGAGTCTTCCGACACCATCGACAATGTCAAGGCAAAGATCCAGGACAAGGAGGGCATCCCCCCAGACCAGCAGCGCTTGATCTTCGCCGGCAAGCAGCTCGAGGATGGCCGCACTCTGTCCGACTACAACATCCAGAAGGTCAGTAGACACGACAGCATGAACAGGAAAGCTCTCATTGGCAGAGCAGGAATTCTTGCATCAGCGGAACATATGATCGAGCGGGGAAACGATGAAAGTCTCGATGGACAGAAAGCTGATGATCATCACAGGAGTCCACCCTCCACCTGGTCCTCCGTCTCCGTGGTGGTCTGATTGAGCCGTCCCTGAAGGCCCTAGCCTCCAAGTACAACTGCGAGAAGATGATCTGCCGCAAGTGCTACGTACGTACTCAGCCGACGACTACAAGACCTCTCGCACGCGTATTAACATACCAACCAGGCCCGTCTCCCACCCCGTGCCACCAACTGCCGCAAGCGCAAGTGCGGTCACACCAACCAGCTGCGACCCAAGAAGAAGCTCAAGTAGAGGAGGAAAAAACTCGTCGGTGTTCTTTGGCGTCGGACTGGATGGGGATGGTTTATGGTATCGCGAATGGTTGGCAATGGCAGGCAGTGACGAGAGCATTCTCGTCTCGACGCATATAGCCGAGAGATCATCGAGATTCGTGGCTACCGGAAATCAACTTCATGAACACACACCTATCGGGGCCGAGGCCTTCGTTTATGCACCGTGGTTGTGAGATAGTCGGAAATATGTTTACTAACCTTAGACACTGAGGCCGTACTAGAGTCTTTTACCACGTACGGTCGGAAGATTGAGAACACGCAAGAAAACGGTCTTTTTGGAACAGGACATTAGAAACCTGCCAAGGAATAGGTATCCCGAATGAGACTTTGTCATTGTTCCGCTTCGATGCGCAGAACCAACTCGGGCTGCTGATGTCGCAAAAATCAGACCTCACTATTTCCCTGTTATCCGAGCGTTGAGAACACCCGAAGGACTGCCAAACACGAATGAGAACGCATATCTGCGGAGATGATTATGGATTCTGCAGAGCCTTCCGCCGGAAATCGCATCGTGTTCTGCAGATAATATTCGCCGAGCAGGTTATCCTATTAGGTAGGATATAATCCTACAGGAGGCTATCCTGGTGGAAGATCCTGGTGAAGGAGAAGGACGACAGGTGGAAATAGCGTCTCTGCAAAATCCGTATCTGCCTCTGCGGTCGTCCATTCTCATATGAATATGAATTCAGATCTTTGAGTCCGTGTAGGATCAGTCTGAAGTGTTCCACTTCCAATCGAAGAATCGGCCGAGTCTCTCCAATGCGGAAGCCGGCTAGAGGTACGTACCCCCTTGGCGCACCCCTGCAGCAATCAACCTCCAACTGAAAGCTGGCGACAGCTTTCCAAGGGAGCTTACAAGTACCCTTCACCTTTATAGCAGGCCGACTTGAGGCCCTCAACCAAACACAACAGTGGACGCATCCTCTTCCCATTCTTCAAGCAACTAGAGACTTGAACCTCTAACTTCTCGACAAGCCGAATACTACGCTGCGCAAGATGTCAGGAGCAGGCTACGATGCCGTCGTCGACGTGGATGACGAGGTAGGCCAACTCTCCCAAGCCATCCTCTTCGCCTCCATTAACACGGCTCTGAACAGGGCGACCTCGGTCATACCGATCTGCAAGACGACCTCGAATTCCACAACTCCAACTTCACAGAGAACACACCCTCGACCCGCAAAGCCCCGGGGCCCTCGGGCCTTCCACTACCAGCGACGGCCTCGAGCGGAGGGAAGCGCTTCCTCTGGTCCATACACTTCTACGCACAGTTCTTCGACGTCGACACATCAGCCGTCCTGCAGCGGTGCTGGGCGGCACTCTTTCCGCGGGCCAACTTCCTCGATGTGCTCGAGGGAAACCCAGATCTGTACGGGCCGTTCTGGATAGCCACGACGGTGGTGTTCATCTTGTTTTTGGGAGGTACTATAAGCAAGTATCTTGCCACGACGGGACAGGATCCATTCGTCTATGACTTCAAGCTGCTAAGTGGTACGTCTACATAAAAAACATATCCAACCGCCCCTTCAGGGAGAGTCCCGGGCCAAGGTGTGACCTCTCTTTTGCTAACGAGAGCTCTACAGGCGCCGCCGGTCTCATCTACGGCTACACGCTCTTCGTGCCCATGGCACTGTACGTCGCGCTCCGGTACTTCGGTTCCGAGTCCGCCAATCTCCTCGAGTGCTGGGCGCTGTATGGCTACTCGAACCTGATCTGGGTGCCCGTCGCCCTCATCAGCTGGAGCCAGATAAGTCTTCTCAACTGGATTTTCGTCGGCGTCGGGTTTGGGGTGTCCGTCGCGTTTCTGCTGCGCAACCTGTATCCCGTGTTGAGCGCAACTGACAAGCAGACGAGCAAGGTGCTGTTGGTTTTGGTGCTGGTGTTGCATCTTGCGCTGTCCGTGGCAATCAAGATGCTGTTCTTTGCGCATGGGAGTTTGATCAAGGATAACCAGCCGGATAGTGGGCCTGGGGCTGGAGGTGTCGAGGACACGCCTCCGGCTCAGGAGCAGCCGCAGATGTTTATGTTCTGAGTCAGCTGAAGTCGTGGGGCGTTTCATTATGCTTGGAGGTGTGCGGGCTTTGGGGCGTCAGGGAGTCTATGATGGCGTGTACACTAGGTCTTTCTTTTCACTAGATGGACTAGATGGCTGGCCTGGTCCTGGGCTGGCGGGAGCATTTCTCAAAGGATATTCATCACGCTGTACGCAAGTACTCTCCAGTAATCGCCCGATATTCTGCCAAGGGCAACTATGCGACTTGCGCAAGCACCAGACAGGTTTTGCAGAACCAGCTTTCACCAGGCTTACCCGAGCATTTCGCGTCTCGTGTTTATCCTATCTTGCAGCATCACCTTTCAACCTCCCCACCCCTCCCTGCCCAATCGACCCAACTGCCCGGGTACTCGCCCACCTTCTTCCAGCCTGCCTCCCTCGCCAGTCCCGCGGCCGCCCGGCTCCTCACGCCCGCCTTGCAGTAGAACACGACCTCCTGCTCCTTGTCCGGGCGCGGGTAGCCGAACCGGTCCTCGAACTCCTCGTCCGTGATGTGGAAGCTGTCCGGGGCGGTCGTGATAGGGACGTTGATCGCGTGCGGGATGTGGCCGGTGGATTGAAGCTCGCCTGGTTCGCGGACGTCTGCAAAGAGACAAGGGGAAGAGTGGGCGAATGATCAGCTAAGGTACTAACTACATCAAAAGAAATAGAAGAAGAAAAAATTTAATAATAAAAAAATGGGCTGGTGTTCTAGGGGAACGGGAGTGGGAAGAGAGG
>MUZK01003837.1:0-17285 GCA_003013055.1 Juglanconis sp. DMW523 | reverse complement strand
GGCGTGTTCCTACCATGGTGGTGGTGGCGGTGGCGGTGGCAGTAGACTGTACTAAGTAAGTTTCGGCGTCGCGGGAGAGGTTTGCGGATGGTTCGGAGTCGGGGTGGGAATGATTCGGCGGCGGATATTCGACTGTGGACTTGGAAGTGATCTATCTATCTGTACTGCCTGGCGGATGCTGCTGGACCGGCCGGAGCTTTCGAGGTGAGGACGACGGGGACGAGGACGAGGATGATACAGAGGACGATACAGAGGACGATGAGGACGATGAGGACGATACAGACTGGACGCGTTTCAAAGACACTTGCGCGAATGTGTGTCAATGGGCCAATGAAACCCTGCTAGGTTGGCTCCAGTAGGCCCGGGCCGTGGTTGAGGGTAGTTGACGTCACTGGAACCTCCCCCCCCCCCCTTGACGAGGAGGTCGTCTCCAGGATTGCTCCACAGCCCCGAAATGGACTAGTGTCTGCCTATATGGCGCTTGTGGCTAACACACTATTACAAGCACGACTCTGCAAGACAGCATATTAATATATCGCATTGTTGCTGCCTAGCCGGCTTCAACCTCGGCGTCCCCCCTCAACGCACGTCTTGTCTCCTTTTTTCCCCCTTCTTGTCTGGGCCTTCCTCGGCGACATTCGATTCAGCTTGTACTCCGTTCCCTATCTCCATAGCCATAGGTCTGCTGGAGACGCCATACGCCATGTCACACCTCGACGACGAGAGCTTCCAAGTTCCGCCCGCAGAAGAAAGCAACACTGGCCAATTGTGTCTGCTTGAGTCTGCTTGAGTCTGCTTGTCAAGTTGTCACTTGGCTGCGTCATTGGCGCTCACAAGGTATGATCGTCAGTCAGTCAATATAGCCTATTGATAGAGTCCTCTCTTCTCAGGCATAGCCAACACGAGATTGGTAATTCACCGTAATTCACCCAGTCGCGTGGGCAGGAATAGTCTGAGTGGGAGTTGCCTTCGACTATCTTGTTATAAAGAAACTACTAAATTCCTACCTGGGTACAGCCAGTGGCAAGAGTGGAATATCTTCTATTTCGGGATAGACCTTTTAGGAGACTGTCGTCGTCCTCTATCTAGGTACTCTGTCTAGGTACTCTATCAGGTAGGTACCCAGGTACTGACTGCATCAGGGCTGCCGATCATTAGCCTCACTAGCCTCAGCCCTAGGCATCCAGGAATCACATCTAGGGCATCCTGATGGAGGCTGAGCGTACGACTAGCCGGCTTAGCATCATCCTTCCTCATCTCTCACTCTGCGTCGGTCGCCAGGGTCGGTCGCCAGGGCCTGATGAATCGATGAATCCTCGGGGAAACCGCATTTATTATATCTTGGACTCTCCTCTTCTTCCCTTGCTTGCACCATGGACGAGACGAGACACCTACACCTACCATCCCATCTCTGCACTTCTCTTTTGCAGTCGCCTCGAGTCGAATTCCCGACCACGGCCTATATCCGTCGCCCACCATGACCCTCTCCTGCTCAGCCATGGCCGTCGTCGCCTTGCTCAGCATCTCGGCCTCGGCCATCTCTCCTGTCAACTCCAGGGCAGACGCCGCCGCCTCAGCCTACTGCTCCTCTAGCGACCGACAGTACAACTTGAGCTCTTTCGATGCGCCCGTGTCCGGCACCGGAGATGCCAATGGGTTGTCCACATGGTCCCTGACCGTCAACGACACCTCGTCTGGACACAAGCAGAAAATCACGGGCTTCGGCGCCGCCGTCACAGACGCAACAGTCTCCGTCTTCAACAGTCTCGACGACGACGGCCTGAGCCAACTGCTGAACACCCTCATGACCACCAGCGGCGCCGACTTCAGCCTCCTGCGCCACACCATCGCCTCTTCCGATCTCTCGGGCGATCCCGCCTACAGTTACGACGACAATGGGGGCAACCCAGACACCAGCCTGGCCGGCTTCAGTCTCGGTGATCGCGGCAGCGCCATGGCTGCGCTCTTGGCCAAAATGCGCTCTCTCAAGTCCACCCTCACCATTCTTGGCTCCCCTTGGAGCCCACCAGGTTGGATGAAGCTCAACAACGTGCTCGATGGCACCACCCTCAACAACAACCTGAACCCGGATTATCGTTCCAGCCTGGCCGACTACTTCGTCCGCTATCTCAAGGCCTACTCGGACGCCGGCGCTTCTGTCGACGCCATCACCATCCAGAACGAGCCACTCCATTCCAGCGCCGACTATCCCACCATGTACGTGTACGCGGACGAGTCGGGGGACATCATCTCGCAGAACGTCGGACCTGCTCTTCGGGCCGCCGGACTCGACACCCAGGTCTGGGCCTATGATCACAATACTGGTGAGCACCCGCTTTTCCCGTCGAGAGAACCTGTCACTGGACACTGACCTAACATGCATAGATGAGCCGTCGTATCCTCAGACCGTCCTCGATAAGGCTTCCTCCTATGTCCCAGCTGTGGCATGGCACTGCTACGCTAATCCCAACGACTGGGGCGTTCTCTCAGACTTCCACGCCAGCCACCCAGACACTCTCCAGTACATGACCGAGTGTTGGACCTCGCCTTCCACCAGCTGGTCCCAAGCCGCCGATTTCACCATGGGGCCTCTGCAGAACTGGGCCTCGGGTGCTCTCGCCTGGACCCTCGGCTCCGATACCTCGTACGGCCCGCATCTCAGCTCCGGCGGCTGCGGCACCTGCCGTGGCCTGGTCGTCGTCGACACCTCGGCGGGGACGTATGATTTCGCCGTCGACTACTACATGATGGCTCAGTTCAGCAAGTTCATGCCCTCGGGCGCCATCGTCCTGGACGGTACGGGAAGCTACTCCTACGACGATGGGACTGGCATCCAGAGTGTGGCAAGTCTGAACCCGGATGGCTCGACGACGGTGGTCATGACGAACAAGTTCGCAAACGATGTCTATGTCACGGTGAATCTCCAGAGCGGAGGTGCCTGGAGCGGTCGGGTCTATCAGAACTCGGTTGTTACGTGGGTTTTGCCAGCGGCTTCATGAGAACGTCGGTCATGGTCCTAGGTGTTGAGATAGTCAGTGAGCGACTGGGTAGAAATTGATTCGTCAGTTTCCATCACGAAATGAGCCTTTTTACCCTAGCCGAACTTCTATTTCGGATTACGACGGGACTTGCGCCTGACAAGTCCACTTTCTTGCCTTGAACTTCCTCTTTCGGGGTTCAATAGACGATGACCCCTATCCACCATGTCGAATATTTCCAAACAGTCAATCGTGTTTCAGATCACAAAGCCCATTCAAGCCTCTAGCGCTTCTCAATGATATACACTGGTGTCGATGAGCCGCTATAAGTATGCGAGGTGGATCTCCTGAGATTGCTAGATACGTTCACCTTCACTCGTGCGCCTTGTGTCGATCGTTTACAAGACGGAAGACTTATCTGTAAAAGTCACTCTCTGAAGGACCAGATTCCAAGTCTCCGCCATCCACCTCAACATGCTCTCATCACTTCCTTCCTTGGTGGCTGTGGCTCTGGGTGCCCTACCTATGGCCACGGCTCTCACGCCCGTAGAGATGCTCTCCACAACGACTTATTCTCCCGCTATCCCAAACCCAAGTGGTGTGAGTATGCCCTCTCCAAGCCAGAAGATTGTGCTCGAAAAATGAAAGACTGAACTTGACGCAAGGAATTCGCCCTCGTCTCCGGCTCCAACGTCACATTCGACGGATCCGCCGTTCTCACAGAGACAGCGTTCTGGAAGTATCTGAACCTGACAACGGGGGAGATGTCCATATGGTACCTGGGCTCTGATATATCCGAGATCGTCTTCGTCGGCCCAGATCCTACAGGGATTCTCTACCTCAACACCACCAACCGCGAGGGAGACGGGGGCGTCTCGCTCTACACTGCCGATGTGTTGTCCCTGGAATCGGCAACTCTGATCACATCACTCCCGGCCCCGTATGCTGGCCTCAAGGCTGCACAGACAGGTGATGGAGATATTCACTTCCTGCTGTACTGCTTGGCGAATCCCGACGGTTCCGCGTATAATCCGACGCTCCAGCCGACCAACGCTGGCGCGAGCAGCGCTAGAGTCTATGATGGCACATATGTTCGCCTTTGGGTGAGGGAAAAATCTCATTTCCCCGGCGGTCGCGCCATCTTGCGTGGAAGTACTCCCTGGCTGACTATTTCTGTTAGAACCATTGGCTCACAGCACAGCGCAACGCCGTTTTTGGCGGGACACTGATCAAGAGCGACGAAAGCTATGTGTTGGATGGCCCGCTCACTAACTACGTGACGGGTATCTGCAATGTCACTTGCGCAGAGAGTCCCATCGACACCGACAGCGACACAGACTATGATCTATCACCCGATGGAAGCATGGTCGCTTTCAACACGAAGGACGTTCATCTGCCGCTCGGGAACTACTCCAGCAGCCAGATCTACCTCGTCGCCTTCAACGGGACCTCAGCCAATGCCACGCCCCTGAATCCAAGAGATCCTGCAGCCAACTACCCGGAGGCACAGGGCTTTTCTGCCTATCCGGTTTTCTCGCCTGACGGGGACAAGCTAGCCTACCTCCAGATGAACAGCATCCTCAACCCGGACGACCGAAGCAGGATCTACGTGGCGGCGGACCTCCATCCCGCGCTTCCAACCTCCCCCGCAGCCTTCCCGATCACCAGACTGGCCGGCGACTGGGACCGCTCGCCCCTCTACGTGGGCTAGGCGGCCGACTCCCAGTCGGTCTGGGCAGCCGCACCACATCTAGGCGGAGGCATCGTCTTCGCGGTGCCTCTCACAGCACCAGAGGATTACCAGCCACGCAATCTCACGTCGGTGGGCACGCTCCTGGGCGCGCATGCCCTGCCCCACAAGAACAACAACGATGACAACACGCTGCTCGTGACGGACTCCAAGATCTGGACGCCGTGCGACATCTACAGCGTCGGATTCGACGGCACTGGGGTCGTACGGACCTTTTTCGAAGCCTACAAGACCGACCCGGTCCTCTCCGCCTCCGGCCTAGGGCCCGAGGACGTCGCCGAGTTCTACTACGCCACCAACACGTCCGCCATGCAGCAGCAGCAGGCGTGGGTGGTGTATCCTGCGGGGTTCAACAGCAGCAGGAGATACCCGGTGGCCTTCCTGAGCCACGGCGGACCAGAGGATGCCAACTTCAACATGTGGGGGGGCTACGACGGGCAGTTCAATCTCAAGGCGTGGGCGGACCAGGGCTACGTCGTCGTCGCGCCCAATCCGACGGGCTCGTGGGGGTGGGGCCAGAATCTCACCGACGCCGTGTACGGGCGCTGGGCCACCTATGCGTACTGGGATCTTGTGCATTGCTTCCGGCACGTCGAGGACCAGCTGCCATATGCTGATACGACCAACGCCGTTCACGCGGGTGCATCGTTTGGGGGGTTCATGTCCAATTGGTAAGTAAAAAAAAAGCCTGGCTACCTAGGTGATACCCCCCCCCCTTCTTGCAAATCCCATCCTCTCCCCCCCCTTTCCCTTCTTCCTTTCTTCTTTCCGCCATAGTCAAGGTCACTAACCCCATCCTCCGGAGTGCACAGGATCCAAGGACAAGAGATGGGCCGCTGGTTCCGCGCGCTCGTGACGCACGACGGCCTCACCTCGACGTACGGCGGGCTGACGGCGACGGACCAGCTCAACTTTGTCGTCAACGACCTGCTGGGCCCGCTGGACGGGGCCGCGTTTCGCCCGGGCAGCCCGTACTACGACGCCAACCCGCTCCTGCACGTGGACGCGTGGGCCACGCCGCACCTGGTGGTGCACGGCTCCCTGGACTACCGCCTGCCGGTGGCCGAGGGCGTGGCGCTCTTCAACATGCTGCAGCAGAGGGGCGTGCCCAGCCGCTTCTTGAATTTTCCTGACGAGGGGCACATTCTGGCGAGTCCGGCGAACTTGTTGGTGTGGCATGAGGTGGTTTTTGATTGGATCAACTACTATACTGGTATCCGTGTCGCAGAGGGTCCGAATGGAGAGGCCGCGGTGGGGGATATGGTGGAATGAGTTTCCAATATGGTTCTACAGTCTACAGATAGGGGTATGTGCGCAAACCACTTTACTCGTCCGCTGCCATGCTCCAATTCCGTAGCTGTCACTCAGATGCAACGAATGGCAAGGCAGGCGTTGGATCTGATTGAAGTGGAGGCGCCGATGGTGCTTTTTGACGACGTCCGGGACAAGAAGAGAATCCAGAAGACACTCGGACAGTGTCTCGTGAAGTAGTTCGCCTCTGACTCTTACGATATTGGGGAGATAGTCTTGACATAGAGAGTAAGGAAGGTTGCTGGAAATTCATTTTAAAAAGGGGGAGGGGGGCATTGGACACTGGTGACTTTGGTGGAACAAGACGAGACGAGGTGAGAAGTATAGGTATATTGAATCTCGCTCTGCTAGAATTTCACGTTCGTCCTCGGTGTCTTGCTAAATTGCATAGTGGCGACTATATCCACTCCGCTTCCTTTGTGAAAACGAAGAAAGTGAACACGGTTTCGTCGTTGAATGAGTATATTTAATCCTAATAACCGCGTCAATTGGCCATTGATCTAATCAGTAGGATCATGCCACGGAAGTGGTCACGGAGAAGAGGCGCTAGGAGCGCGCGCGCGCGAGCGCGAGAGAGAGAGAGAGAGAGGGAAAGAGAGGGGAGAAAGTGTGTGCTTACGCATTCGCAACTGGCCTGGTCATTGTACCCGTTGAAAACCTGCTGCACAGAGCACGTCGTGGAGCCGAGACACACGGCGGTATTGCCCGCTCCATCACAGAAGCAGTCGAGCGTGTTCGGGTCGACGACGCCGTTGGGGACGCTTCCTTGGTCATCATTCTCTGCTGCTTCCTTCCTGGCCGGGGCGGCGGCGGCGACGGCCACGAGGGCGAAGAGGACGGCAGAGATCTTCATTTTGAAATTGTTTCTGATGAGAAGAATATGAAAGGGCTGCAATCAATGCGCTGTACTAAGTCGGGAGCAGAAGAAAATAAGAGAATATAAAAGAAAATAAAGGCACGACGAACGCAGCTCAGCAATTAGACGTGGAATTGGACGGGGCAAACCTATCATTTATGCAAGACATATCACCGAGCAAGGAGCCGTCTCGACGCTGGGAAACCGTGATGCGGCGGTGAATTCATCACAGTTCATGGGCCTGCCTTCCCATACATCGGGACGCGGTGGGCCTTCAGCGGAGAATGAGGCTCGTACATCCACGTTCAAACACATCACGGGCATGGGATTGTAGGACCCTCTACGGCGGACCAGCTAGGCTTCTCCGGATCGACACAGGGGTTCAGCCGTCAGGATCGTCTGATCGGCGTTGATGCGAATCATGGGCGCGTATCATCGTGGGTCTTGGCGTCCTCCTGTACCGAAATGTCGACCACTGCGCAGCAGTGCGGGCTTACAGGGGCAGCAGACTTAGTCTACGCTACGAAGTAGGCATGATGGCTTCCCCAAAGTTCGTTATAGCTTCAAGGAATCCGTCGATGGTGAGAAAGCGGTTGAGTTGGGGGAAGACAACCACGGTGGATTTCCAACACAATGGCTTCGCAGTCAGCCCCAGCTGGGCCGGTATTCTACTCTGTGAGTCGAGCCAGTAGCACAAGAGCGAATATTTTGGCTGATTTTGCGTACCGCTGACATGAAATCAAGCGGCCTGACCTTAGGCCCCCAGTGTTGAATGTATCCATACACGATCAGGTAGCCTCAACCGCCCATGTCTTCATCTCCCCTCTTTTCCTCGGTGAGATTCACCCGGACCCGGGGCCGTACATTTTCGATCACGATGGCGTGAGATTCCCATTCCAGCTTTTCTTCCCTTCCACGAATATAATCAAAGACTCATCATACTCGCCCAGACGTTGATATGGAGTGGCCTCGACGCCGCCGGCGCCGCCGGCCACACCGACGTCCAGGGGCTACACCTCTGCTCGTACCTCGGCCGGGACCACCTTTGCTTCTGGCAGGGCGGCCAGCGTGGCATGCACGGCAGTGGACTAGGCGTCATAATGAACGACCGTTACCAAATCGTCAAAACCGTGCAGGGCGGGAGCCCGACGTCGTCGGTCGACCTGCACGAATTCAAGCTGACCGGTGACAACACGGCGCTCGTCACACTGTACCAGCCACGCTTCTTCCAGGGGAGCTGGATCCTGGACTCGTGTCTCCGTGAGATCGACCTGCAGGATGACCACACGCTCTTTGAGTGGTGCGGCCTAGATCATGTCGACGTGGGCGAAAGCATTATGCCTGCGGGCCGTACCGGCCTCGTCGGTGATGGCCGGACGCCCCAGGGGAGCTGGGATTTTCTCCATTTGAACTCGATAGACAAGTCTGTAGAGGGAGACTACCTCGTCTCTGCCAGACATACCGACTCGGTGTTCCTGATATCCCACGTCGACGGATCGATCCTGTGGAGGCTTGGGGGACACCGATCGTCCTTTCACCTAGCAGGATGTGATTTCCACCGCCAGCACGACGCCCGCTTTGTCGAGCAGAGGAACGACTCGGCTGTCATTTCCCTTTTCAACAATGAAAATGACGGCTTCGTTCTCAAGGACAACCTCTCGGGCGGAATGCTCATCAGCTTGGATCTCGACACCATGCAAGCACGACGCCTGGCCGAGTACAACGCCTCCGCCACCGGCGGGGTGAAGTCCAGCGGCATGGGAAGCGTTCACAGTGTCGACGACCGCGTGTTCCTCGGCTTTGGGCAGGACTCCGCCATGGGAGAATACCTGACTGACGGCACGCTGGTCTGGTTCGCAAACCTGCCCCTGGCCTGGCGGGCACTGAACTACCGCGCATCCATGGGCAGGTGGGTGGGGATGCCGCGGTATCCTCCGGCGCTCTGGACGTACTCACCGTCTCCCGACGGACCTCTCACGTTCTACGTCAGCTGGAACGGTGCTACAGAGGTAGCTCACTGGCGATTCTTTGTCTCGGCCGACCAAGACGGGCCCTACAGCCCAGTTGGCATGGTTGAGAAGTCCGGATTTGAGACCAACTTCACGTGTGGCTCCTCTCACAACTGGGCGTTCGTCGAAGCCCTGGGACCGGGAGGAAGCCTGGCAAACTCAAGCAAAATGCGAACGTACGTGCCCGACCCTCACCTCGCCGCCACTTGCGGTCAATTCCACTGCTTCCCGGACACCCTCGACCAGGCTTCAGTATCGACATCCTCGAGTGGTTTGACAGACATGTTCGGAAGCGAGGTGTCTCCGGCCGCGTCAGGTTCGGACCGGGACATATTTGCCTATCCTTCATTCATGGAGCACGGCTTTGCACTTCTCGGTTTGCTTTGGAGCTTGTTGTGGACGGCGAAATTCGTTCAGCACCTTTTTCGGGGCTCGAGGGGGTACAGCAAAATAGGACAGAACGAATCACTTCAGTGCAGCTGAGCAGCGGACTTTCTTCATCACTACGAAAGGTTATATTTCTCTCTCAATTTATGGGATCTATGTTTTGAATCAGTCGCCAGGTATTTAGCTCAGATACGCTGCCGACGCACATATTAGGAAGCAGACAAAGACCTGACACCGGGCAATGCTGTGAGCCCGAACAAGAAAGATTCCCGTCCCGTCAGCCTGAGTGTGAAAAATGTTATATATAGGAAGGAGAATGTCTTTCCGTCTGCCCAAAATTTAGGCAGATGACATCTGGATACTCTCCCTATCGAACAATGCAAAGATCTCTGGGATCACAGCATTATCGGTCAAGTCTCACAACAGGGCATGAGGCCGTACGTAAGCACATGAACCAGGACAGAGCCAATATGAGTCATTGGACGATTTGCAGACGTTTCAGCATGCTTGTTGGAGTCCTATGAATGTGCAATAGCGGAATGCTTTTTTGAAAGTCAAGAGCCAAGCACGTATGCAATACGAAGACAGTTGAGGATAATATGCAAAAGCGAATTCGCCAGTGCGTGCACTGGTTACAGACCTATATAGTACGCATATTTTTCCCGACAACAGTTCATCTTTACACCAGCTCGGTCGGCAGAACTGGTGGAACAGGAGGGGCTGCAACATGTCGAAAGCTTCGAAACGGCACTAGAACAAGACGAGACATTTTAATACGAGGTTAGACTGTCATCTGGTTTCCCTTGTTTCATTGACCCCACTATGCATCCCAGTATAATTGGATAATGCCTCTTCGCTACCTAGGTACTGTCTAGGCCTGCTACAATAAAACCCTCGACATAATAACCAGGGACAAGTTGACTTCTGAACCCACTCTCAAGGTAAGACGAGACGAGAGAAAACTCACTCTCATATCGCTATGCGAAAGTGTGCACAAAATAATGTATCTTGTCATCAAACAGCGTGAAGACAATAGTTATGAGTTTTCAGGGGGGAGTTTCTGGTTTTCAAAGCAACCAAACTTTTAAGTAACCTGGAAATGATTTCAAGTACAGCTTATATGAAACAGTGACAGACTAGCTTAAGACAAGCAGGCTAGACGTTAGTAAGAGTAAACTACGCATTATACTGTTTTAAGCTAGAAGGAAAGGAAAGAAAAGAGAAAGGAGCAATAGAGTAGTCTATATAATAGAGAGAGCAAATAAAGCAAGCTTATATCCCTATTATTATAACAGCACTATATAATCTTAGGTGCTAGGCTTTCGAGCATTATCTACTATATAAAGGAAACTATTACGGCTCTTATAGCTATATTAACAGCTTAAAAAACAATAAATACTTATATCCCTATTATATTATTTAAAGTTTAAAGATTAATTAAATCCTTCTCTATATGCTTAAAAGGACTCCGGCTATATAACTTTATTTGCTTTATTATTCTATATTAAGTATACTATAGAACTCTTTAACTATTTACTATTTTATACTTAGATAGGGATATATTTAAATATTTTAATAGTTAACTCATTTTAATTATTATGCTATATATTAAATTAAACGTTAGTCTTATACCAGCTACATTAACAATGTCTAGACTTTAATAGCATTATAAGCTAGCGTAAAGTAGCTTATAAAGGCACTATAACGCAATACTAACGCATTAGGGTTAGCTTCCGTACTAGCGACATAGATGTCGTTAGTTTAAATCCGACTAATGCTACTACTTTTGCTAGCTACCGTTTAGTATAGTCCTTTCTTATTATTAAAGAAAGGAATATCTATTAAAAACTGCTTCTAATAATTTCCGAAATTATTTTCGAATACCTAATAGTTATATAATTAACGAATTCTATAATAGTATTACTTAATAATAAATATAATAGATTACTAGTCTTAAACTAGCTATATCGATAATATTTAGACTATAATAGTATTATAAGCTAGCATCGACTAGCATATAAAGCTCTAGTAATCTTATTATAATCTATATACTCTAGTTTAAGGTTTAGCTATTATTTTACTCTCTTACTATTAACGGCACTATATAACCTTGGACACTAGGCTTATAAGCATTCTCTGCTATATATAGGAAACTATTACAGCTTTTATAGCTATATTAATAACTCAAAAAAACAATAACTATATATGAATGTAATAGTAATATATTCTAATAATCTCTATCGGATAAAATATTGCAGAATATTAATAGTGATATAAGAGCTTAGTTAGAGATATTAAGCTTAAAAGAGCTGCGTACGCAGTTTATACCTTTAATTAATTAATAAAATTTAGGTAGTTTAACTAACTATAAGAGATATAAGTGATAATTAGACGGCAGGGTAAGAGAGACCCATTATTATCCGTTATTATCCCTCTAATAAAGATTACTAGTTACGGAAGTCGGGGTAGTAAAGAGATACTCTTGCCTAGTAAAGGGAAAATCTGCTAAGTTATATATAAAGAGCGTATTTATAAAGCGAACTTAATACTATATCCACTTAAAGGTACGTATTAATATTTAAAGAGCTATTTATTAGTTCTATCTAATAGGTAATAAATATATCCTTATATATATAGATCCTTTAATTAAGCTATAATAGATAACTTAGCTAGTAAGTTTTTTTAATATATCCTAAATAGCTTACATAATAATAAATTTAATACATCTATGCGTCTGATTATATAACTTATTATATAACCCTTTAAGTTATATAACTCCTTATATAAGAGATCCCTATCCCTACTTAATATATCAGATATCTTGCTCCGAGTAGCTTAGTACTTTTTCCGTCTGCTAGCCTCTTCCTATATCCTGCGTCGTGAGTTTATAGTAGTAGCATCTTGCAGGCGTATTAATAACGTACGATAATAGGTAAAGAGCAACTTCGGGCTCTGCCTGAAGGTTTTGCCGCCAGATACATCCTGCCGCTCGGATAAGCATCTACCGTCTGTTATAGCACTACTAAAGCTTCAGCTATAAATCGGAGACTCTTGCCAAACACTGTAATTATTATAATTCAGATATAAATCAGCCTTTCCTGTTCTCGACCCGTGATATCTTCAGTCCGCAGAGCCACACAACCGTGTTACCCAGAAGCTTCCGAGGCTGCGCCGCGGCACCCAGCCTTGCTAGGATAACGACCATGCCTGAAAAGCTTCCACAGCATGCAAAATCAACCAAACTATGCCGTTGCCTCCGACCCTGTCAGATTAATGACTATGTCCGGAAGACTTTTCAAGTTGCTGCCCGCTTTCATGTAATGCGCGGGGCAATGAGTTGCGACTGCCCGCTGCCCTCGGCCCTGCCAAGTTAACGGGTATGTCCTCTTCCATGTTCTCTGAAAGATAGAATGTCCCAAGATGACGTCGTCTCAGCAGCCCAGATATCTTCTGTAGAACCCAGGTTCAGATGTTCGCCTAGTCCGTGGTTTCCTAACGTTCGATCCAGTGCCAGTGCCAAACGTGCCTCACCGAAATGATCCAGCTCGTAGAAGACCTTGCTATGCCGGCATTGTCTCGTAAGCCGTCTAGTTGGCAGATTCAGGTCCACCATGTTAGACGTCCGAGCCGGCAGGACTCGCGCCGACTTGTGGCGAGGCTGTGATGTGGATGCTCGTTCTCGTCTCTGCTTAGAGCCCGCATGGAGGCTGGGCATCGGCCGCTGATTCTGGCGAGATGGCTGTCGGGTTCTGCGCGCCCGGCAAGTATGGTTGGCAAGGTCAAGCTCCTGGTCTGCCTCGACTGTCGCCGTAGCAATGGCGTGGCCTATTGTTTCGGTTGTGATATCCTCTTTCCACAGACGGGCATCTTCGGTCTGAGATGTCTCCTCCGGTAGAGTGGTTGCTTCGGCCGCTATAGTAGCCAGGTTGTCGGTGTCGGGTCGCCAGTCCGGGTCGAAGACCGGGGGGCACCAGAAGTGACGAGGTCTTCTCCGGGGTTGCAAAGCGATTCCCCGGGACTGCAAAGTCCTCACATGCTCTCTTGCGCGGCTATGCTCGGCCCCAAACACTTCCTCGGTCGGGTCTTCGAAGTCAAGGGGAACGTCGTTATTTTCATCTGCTTCTGACCTAGGCACTCTGGGGTCCTCGTCGGAGAGCACCGGGCTCGGCAGGTGATATTTGCGGAATGCTGCATGTTCTTGTCGCACTAGGCACGAATAGGCTTCGGCTCGGTTGAACCACGCCTCGATTTGTTGCGCCCGGCGCTGCCAATACGCCGTCTCTGCAGGGTCATCTTCCGCTCGGAGCTCGGGGTTCGGGTTGCGTTCATACGGGTCCGAGTCGCTCTCCGAGCTACCTGTCTTCGAAGCACGAGGTGACACGCCGCGGTAATCATCTTCGGGGGACTCGGCAGCTCGTTGTTTAGGTTTAGATAGTTCGGGATGAGTGGTTTGTAGAGACAGAAAAACCGTGTGGATACTGAGCCATGGGCTTGCGATAGACCCGTCTGAAATTCCATGCCGGCCTTCGTCTACCTTGGCTTTCTTTAAGGTAGATGAACGACTGGGAGACTCCGGGGTAGCCGGCCCGGCATCTTTCCACACCTGGGGAATCGGGTCTATCCCGGGGAATCTCCATTCCTGAAAGGAGGCAACTACCGGGTATCTCGTATTGCCAGGGACGATGAAGAAGTACTCGGATCCGGTGAGGATGCTGTCCGGTATGTGAGCAACGCGTTGCGTGCCATCGGCCCGTTCCGCAAGATAGCCGTCGAAGGCGTTGCTGGCGATGATTTGACATTATCAATACGTCAGCGCGGTGGTGTAATGGACACCCCACTGCTCAGAGCTATTGGCACTGAACTTCTCTACGCGCGGCAGACTGGCTAGGATGTCGAATAATGACTCGTAGGCAGGGTGTCGGAAGATCATAGACCGTTCGATCTGGGGCAAGTCGACGCGTGGTGGTGCTTGGTAGTCTTCGCCGGGTTGGACGGTGGGGACGGCGTCGGGCGTGCCTATGTCGGACACAACATGTGCTACTTGAGGTTGAGTATCAGACATAGCGGGAGTGTTCTGAGGCACTGCGACGGCCAGAACACACGTAGATGGGATTTGTTGTGCATTGCGGTTGACGTTATTTTCCTTGCGATGTACTGTTATTGATGGAGGCTGCAGCTGCTCGGGCAATATTAGGCAAGCGGCAAGCCAGATCTTCAACAAGCTCTAGGTAGTAGGTACTTACTTAGACTTTTCCTTCTGGGCTGGAAATGATCCAGAGTACAGCAGAAGAAGTCGACAGTCGCTGCTTGATCTCGTGGTGGTCGTCAAGCCATGTTCGCAGCTGACCAATCCTTGGAACCTAGTTCTTTCAAGAATACAGTATCTAACCTTGGCCGCAAGCCGCAAGCGACACGTTGAAGGGCCTAAATCCTGAAAAACCTACTGCAGGACCTCGGGAGATTGGAGAGCGCCTGAGGCGTATGCTCGAAAGTTCTTTCCGCTACAGTGTATGCGTAGCCGGCGTGCGAGGCGTTCGCCAGGGTGTGGTTGAAGAGTGCGTCCGAGGGCGTTCAAGTAGTGCATTTAGAGGACGTTCGCGCAGCGTCACGGTCGAAGATCAAGTCCCATGAGGGAGTCCAAAAAATAATCTCGAGCAGCATCTTCGAGAAGGACGTACAAGGAGGGTAGCATAAATGTCGGGTCGTATTCGAGGCTCGTTGTCAATAGCCCGGTTGTGCACTGGTGTCCGAGGAGGCGAGGTCGGCAACTTCGACAACAGAAAAGCAAAGATGAGTGGTAGGAGGGATGACTAGACACCTAAGGTAGGTAGGTTAGGTACCTATACCTAACCTAACATACCTACCTCGCATACACCACCAGCACGGCGCTCGTCCAAGCACTCGCCTACCACCGCAGAAGCAAGCAGTATGCCTGGGTCTTCTCTCGATGGTTGCTTTAAGAATATAATGCGAGGGCTAGGGCTAGTTGGATATTTATTCAGGTACAAAGACATCTATGTCCACTTATCCAAAAGTTCCTTGATCTCATCACTCGTCTCTCAGGGCATCTCGACGGCATTTTTATCGGCACCGTGTACTAAGCATGCCCGTGCAGCGTCTAGTCTGTTGCGATCCACCGTAGCAATAAGTCCTTCTGTGGCTGGAGCACCCGCTTTGAGCAACAATTCGAGTGCCGATAGAGTGCCGTGAACGACAGCCAGCCAAACCGCGTAGTCGCTTGGCTCCGCGCCACGGGCGAGAAGAGCCTCCACGACCGTATCATCTCTATCGTCAGGACGGCAGACTGCCCAATTCAGCGGCGGCCCTTCACAAGGGTCCGGGTTCCACACTACTTGGCGAACTCCTTCAGGTTCGCTTATGCCGTTAACGTCGAACTGGTGTTGTTTGATAAGATGAGAGACCATAGCGGCGGCCTGGCTCGCGATCTTCCCAAAGCACGCGTAGTGCAGCACTATTGAGCGGGAGGGATCCGCACCACGGGCGATAAGATGGTCAAACATCTCGACATAGCCTTGCTTTGCGGCGCTGTTCAAGACTCGTACTGAGTGGTCGAAGTGCCCAGGATGGGGGTGGCTCGGTCCCTCGCTTGGGCTTCTTGAATCGAAGTTCCGATTCAGGTGCGCGAGCCGTCGGAAATACAAAACAGTTGTTGTCGGTGGCGTTGATATCGACGACTTGGCCGAGTAGAAAATCCACAATCTCGCGGCTGTCCAACACCTCCCTGTGCGTTTTGATGTTAGACACAGACTTGATGCCCAAAAGTGCGCAATGATACCCGCATGCACACACTCCGCAGGGTTTGAAGTCCATGCCGAATTCGAGCAGCAGGCGAAACGCTTCGATGGATCGACACTTGCCTAGTAAGTCGTTCGGGTTAACCCCATTTTCGAGCATACAACGAGTCGACTCGACCAGACCTGCGGCTACAGGCTCGTCAAGAGAGCTGGGACGCGAGGTTGCGATCCTCCTTGAAGAAGCCAGCGGTGGCCACGATGTCCTCGTTATCGACTGCTCCCCAGAACCGATCGGCATCGGGCCAGCCTGAGTTGACTGTTGACATGACTAAGGCGCGTAGGCATTCAAAATTTGCAGAGGAAAGTTGTGCCGGTTGGCTTGTAACAGCAGATAAGAGAAGGGGGAAGAAGAGATGAAGAAAGGCGTTATAGATTCGCTAGTTACAGAGTGGTGATGCAACGTGCACTACTTATATGCAGTATACACAAGAAAAGCACAACATGCCAGGCTTAAAAGGGTGCCCTTCGAGAAGTTATTGATCCAATATAAACTTGAATGCAACATATTGAATTCCACATACAGAACTGCAAAGCAGGCTCTGGGAGGACTGAAATGCAGCAGTGCTTACGTTGCGTAGTTCAGCATCAGTATGTGCAAAAAGTCTCCGGGGTACACCGATTCATTTGCTTAACATATCCTATGCAAGTAGCAGGGGGAAAGCTTACACCGTTAGGAGCAGAACTACCTTGAAAATCCAGTGGAGGAACAACTTATACTTTTGTAGTTTTGATTCCTTAAATTGGTCATGTTAATTTTGCGGCTTGTTCCAAGTGTGCTAGAGGCCTTAGCAGGTCGCTGCTGTCGGCGCAACCATTGAGGAGGGCATAGCTTTGGATGTAGATGATTTTTTATTCACCTGCCAATAGATTAAAGACCTCCACTGCAGATATGTTGCGCAACTGGTGGCAAGTGGAAGCCAGATCATATGATATAGTCTCTGGGTTGGGGGGGGGGTGTACAATATGTGTTTTCAGGGACCATTTGACATTTTAAAATCCTCCCACCCACTATCATGTCAATGTGATTCATAATCCACATTATGGTGAGTATTGTAGCTCATCTACAGAGTTGGCAGAAATTAAAATTTCTGTCCTTGGTTTAGTGGCTCAAGCCCTTTGCATGGGCTTTTGCAACATCTCTCCAGTACCTCTCCGCACTGCTCTCCCTCATCTTCCTAC
>MUZK01003836.1:0-17250 GCA_003013055.1 Juglanconis sp. DMW523 | reverse complement strand
CCCCTCCTCCTCCTCCCCCGCCGTTTGCAGCAGTTGCTTCGATTTGATTTGCAGTACGCGCAGTACGCGCACTTGATCAGTGATGCAGGACAGAGTCGGGCTTTTGATAAGTGCCCGGCGGACCCTTCTCGCGTCCATCTCAGTTTCCCTTGGACGTGGACCAGCATGTACTGCTGAACGGCTGACCGAGGATGAGTGGCAGGGCGTATGGAACGAATTGAAATAACTAATCAACGCTCGCTTCCCAGTCAGATGGGCATGTGTGTGTGTGTGTGCTGTGGTCCAACAACAAGAAGGTCTGGCATCAAGTGCGGCCCCCCCCCCCTCCTGACTTGAACCCAGAATGGCGCGAGGTTCAATCCAGCAGCACCCACTCACCCACCCGTATGCATCCGGCTCTATTCTACCCATGCAGAACAACATGCAGGAAGACAACCTCCTGTATTACGATTCCACCATCTTCATCCTCGTCTCCAGCAATTTATCCTTCTCCAATCTGCAGCTGCCACAATACTCGGCGTGCCACGCCTTCAAGCTCTCGATCCTCTTCTCATCAACCGCTCGCATGACCTTCTGTTTCCCATCACCAACATCCGTGGTCGTGGCCGCCTTGCTGCTGCTCTTGTCGGTCAGCATCATCTTGACCTGTTCACACCGCAGGTTCTCATCCGCGAGCCAGTTCTCCCACTCGCTCTGGATCATCTCCTTCTCGATGCTGTTGACCACGCGCATGGCCACGAGGAGATCGTGGCGGTACGAGCCCAGCCTCTGGCGGGTGCGGCGCAGCCGGCGCGCGGTGGCCTTGCTGTTGCTGGAGCTCAACGTGGCGCCGGCTTCCTCGTACGGGGAGTCCAGAGAGGTGTTGTTCATGATTTGACGGAACGTGTCATAGCTGCGAAACAAGTCAGCGCCACTCGATCACTCCAAGTAACAAGGGAAGGATAGAGTTGTGTGACCACGTACCATTCACTGCCCCCGTTGGGATCCACAACCATGGTATTTAAGGCAACCTCATCCAGATCCGCGATGTATACAGCCTTGCTCATCATGGTATTCGGGCCCACACCAATTCGGCTCATGAACTTAGTCGCGCGCCTCTCGGTCCACCAAGTCGAGCCCTCGCGGCCCGTAAACACCAAGTTGGTGAGCAGGCTCAGCGCCAACGCCGCGAGGATCATCCTGTGCGCGGTGAGCACCTCGAACAGCTTGCCCACGGCCGCGAAAGTCCACGTCAACAGGCTCGTTGCCACGCTCAGCAGTATGCTCCGGAGCGTCTCCAGCACCATCTCCGTCAGCGTGCGTGGGCGTATCATGTGCCCCGAGGTCCTCCTGACGCCGCCGGCCGACGTGCCATCCGTATGGGTGTCGCCAGGCGTGAAGACGACCACCTGCGTCTGCTGACCGATGTTGCCGTACACCTGGATCGCCCGCTTGGTGCGGCTGTGCGCGCCCAGCTTGCGCACCTGGTCGGTCGCGACATCCGCCAGCTCCTCCGCGTCGCGGTGCGCGTCCTCGAGCGCCTGTCTCTGCACGAACAACTTGGACAGGGGCGGCGTCTTAGACCACTCCACCTTAGTGTATAGCGCGAGCTTGCACTTGGACTTTCCGACGTGGGTGATCACCACTTTGGTGATGATCTTGAACGCGCCCGAGTGCGGCAGGTGCCAGGGGGTCTTGATGTATGTCACAACGTACGTGGTGTGGTCGCTGAACACGTCGATAATCTGCTGGTCGACGACGTCCTTGTCGGAGGACTTTTTGGCGCGCGCCATGATGCCGATGGTGTCGACCTTGAACTTGAACTCGCGGGTCATCTTACCGTGGTCGACCAGCTGCCAGGGGCCCTGCGCGATCTCCTTGGCGCGCCGCTCGAAGTAGAGCTTGGGAAAGATGAAGGACTTGTCGCCGAAGAGCACGTGGAAGCAGGCCTTGGCGCTGAGCTCAAAGTTGCGTGCCTCGATGGGCTCGCCCATGTCTTCTGGCTCGTAGATGACCGGGTGCACAGGCAGTTGGAACTTGGGCACCGGTTTGCGGACGGGCCGCGTGGATCTCCCTTGGGCGCTGTAGCCGCTCCTGAACACGGGCCGACCGTCGGCAGTGCCATCGTCGATGGGCGTGTTGGATGCGATCTCTTCCCAGCTCTCCGCACTCGGGCTCTTCTTGTCGTACTCCTCGTTCTCGAGGTTCACGAGAGCCGTGACGGTCTCCGAAGCATTCATCGGCTCCTCGGACTGAAGGTCGTCCACGAGAAGGTTCAGCCGAGAGTGAAGCAAGTTCAGATCCACCAGGAACGTCTTGATGATGATGCGCGTCAGGTTAGTAGTGTTCTCAGTCTGGCTGAGGTGCAGGTAGAGGTAATCGCAGTCCTTGCCCTTTGCCGAGGTGACTTCCGAGATGATGTCGAGGCTGAGAGTGTACGCCACGACCAGACCCATCTGGTGACCGTAGAAATACATGTTATCGGGCGTGACATAGATGCGGCCGTTGCCTGTCATGCCCGTGCTTCCGGTCGCGCCCTCGACGGGCGAGCTCGTCCAGGCCGCATTGAACACCAGTACCAGCTTCTCCTCGAGGGGCACGGTGGGGAACAGGAGCCTGAACTGCGGATGATGCGCCTTGAGCTCGGCCGGGTACCTGGGTGGGAAGACCTCGCCCGTCAGTTTCTCGGGAGGTCGCAGATCACCCGCGACATTGCCTCCAACGCTCAGATTCTGGCGATGAGATGGCGCCAAGATCCCTAGTGCAGAGTCGCCGCTAGCAGGCACGGTCTGCGTCTTGGCCGACACCAGAGGATCGTCGTCCAGTCTAAGGTATCTCGTGTCGTTCTCTTGAGACGTGTACATGGAGCTCCACGGGATGGTTCCCCAGTAGTTGGCGACCACAGCCGTAGGCAGAACACTGCTGCCATCCGTACCGGCGGCACGCTCCGCGCTCGCCGACACGGCAAGCTTGCTGAGGAACGTGGTCGTGGGCGCCTTTGCAAGTGTGGGTGGCGCAAGGCTGCTGTACTTCACCCCGTCGACGGGCTCCAACCTGGGCGAGGCGACCCGGGCCAGGTTTGTCAGGGAGGCGCTGTAGGCCGCATACCCAGGCAGCAGGTTGGAGCTGGCACTGACCAGGCCGGTGATGCCATCCGTTGCGCCGCTGCCAAAAGCCTGTCGCCGGTGCAGCTCCAGCCGCTGCATGATGCGCGAGGCATGCTCTCGTCCTGTTTCGCCCTCCTCGCGCGGCAGGTCCCGCGCAATGTCTCGCGCCAGGCCGGTGACCGAACGGCGGGGCGCGGTGCCGACGTCGACACTGGCGCGAACGGCGTCGTTCCCCGGCACGGGCAGCGTGCCGGTCCTGTCTATGGCGCGGACATCATTCTCCTCGATGCCCTCTAGGGCCTTTGCCGAGAACTCAGGGATGGTGGGTGGAGTGATGGCAAAAGCGGGATCAACGCCGCCGGGGAGTGCCTTGGTGTTGCGGTCTGCGCTGGCGTCGAACGCCTGCTTCTTGGCGACCTCGAAGACCTCGAGCCACTCCTGCAGCTGGGCCTGCGTCTCGGCCTGGAGCATGATGTTCTGCGACTTGGTCTTGATCTCGAAGCAGAAGCGTCGCTCTTCCTGAACCGCGGGCCGGGTGTTGCAGAGAAGCACCCCGATCTCGTCGCCCTGCAGAACACCATGCGGTCCCTGGACCAGCCATCCGAAGATGCCATTCCGGCAGTAGTACCACCTCCTGATCCAACTCGTCCTTGCTGGCTTCCCCGTAACCGTCTTGAGAAACAGCCACCCTTGCTTCTCGGAAATCACAACCTTGTCATCCTTGGGCTGGACGTTCACAGGCCCCCTGCTCCCCAGATACGCAACGGTGCTCGAGCTGTAATCCTCCAGCTCGCGGGACGGCTTGAACGTCGCCACAGCAGCCTCGCCCACGTCGCGCCTCGCAGCCTGCAGCTCCCTCTTGAAGACAGCCTCGCTGGCCTCCATCTCTTTGCTCCACCCGCGGATGCGCGTCATCTCGTACTCGAACTTGTTGCTCCCGAACGACACGTCGCGCCACCGCCGCATCTCCTTCCACACGTCCGACGACACCCGCACGAGCAGCTTGTCGAGGGAGAAGCGGATCTGCGGCGACAGCTGGCAATAGTCCATGCTGGCCTTGAGGTACGCCTTCCGTGTCTCGTACACGGAGAAGGCGTCCTCGCGCAGGGACGAGGGCTCCTTGGCCTTGCTCTGCGAGACGTAACGCGCGAGCGTGGAATCGAACGTCTTTTGTGCGGCGTCCAGCAGCTTCCGCGTCTCCTTGAAGGACCGCAGCTCGCCGTTCAGGAAGCTCCGGATGGGGTCGATGGCCAGCACGTCCATGCGGCGCATGACGCTCAGTATCTGGCCCCACCAGTCCCGCTGCGTATCTCCGATGCGCTTCAGCGCAAGAAGGGTATAGTCCGGATCGATGAGCCCGTCGGTGCCGGTGGGGGGAGGAGTGGTCTGCCGGGTGAAGGCGTTGATGGTCTCCTCGAGCGCGAGGATGTCATGGCTGACCTTGGTCGAGGAGCGCACGTACCCCTCGAGCCATTGCGAGATGTGCTCGACCTGGTCGGCGAAATGGACGGCGGCGGCGCGGAAGGTCGGGGAGTCGAGGGCAGCTTCGTTCAGGCCGATGGGCATCGCAGAGGACGGGGTCTTGGTGGCGATCGTTGTCTTGCGCGGGGAGGTCGAGGCGGAGGCGGGTGGTCTAGGGGATTTGGCGCCGGCTGGAGCAGCAGGCGGGCCGCCGGAGTCAGCCATTGTTGGCGGTGGATTCGAAGAGGCTATTGGGATGCTGAGGGATGTTGACAGGACATGGTGGTGAGCACACGAGCTCAGGGGGTTGAGAGGTGGCTATTGTCAATGACGCGCACGGCGCACGACACGGCTGAAGCTGGACGTCGCTGGAGCAGGGTGCACAGACGCGAGGCTGACGACGGCGGAACAAAGGTCGGAATCGACAACACTGCGGAGCAAGTTACTTCCTCAGCCTCGGGCAAGACTTGACGTCGGCGATGATTGTCAAAACAAGACAGTTGCGGCTGCCGTTCCGTCGTCTCTCATCTCCGACGAGCAAGGATCTACCACAGTAGCGTTTCATCATCATTGTCTGACAGGTCGGCAGCGCTTCCGCCCCCACCTCCCCAGATCTAATCTTAAACCCCAGACGGAACCAGCGTCTATTTTAGACATTGCACCGCTTCATGTTGAATCCTGATGTCTCTGTCTTCTGCCTTTGTAGGAAGTACTGAGCGTCATCGAAACCCACGAGCCGTGCGCCTGCGAGGAGGCGGCCACGACCACACGACCACACGACCACACGACGACACGACGAAGCTATCACAAGCTCTCAAAGCTCCTATGCGGCTCCGAATCCAGGTTGCAGCTCTTTCCATTGAGGAGGCAACGGACGGGATGACACCTCTAGCCACCATCTGGACCGATCATTTTGATTATTGGATTATTTTAGGCACGGCTGTTTCCTTACCCAAACTCTGCTCTTGTCTGGGGCGGTTTATATTTAGCACTGGCCAGAGCTTGCCCGGGAGTTCGGGTATTGCAATAATAGCACGCACGCGAGACTGGAACACTTGAGATCATGAGTCGCCATGTTTGCCCGACGTCAGTGTTTTCTCCTTGCCCGGTGCTCGTGTGTCGCTTGCCTTGCCGCCGCGGAGTCGGACTTTGCCGGGCCTTGAATACGGGAGGCAGCCGATGCGTTGTCAACCAAGTCTGCCTCAGATGGAGCAGCGCGCATCAACGGTACTGACAGCCAGGTCCGACTGAATGGGTCTGTCCGAGATGATGACGTCCTCGTGCCAAGCGTTGTATCTTTTTGTTAGGTTCTGTACATGTCGACATTTGCCTCTTTCAGACGCAACATGTCGAGAGACTTTCCGGAAGCCGTTGACAGCCGCCAGTAGGGAAACAAACTTTTCGGGTGCAGATATCCGCCACCCAGCGATGATTTGTTTCGTCCCTTGAAAGCGACTCTGAGAAAGGTTCGCCCCTGAAGAACGGCGCAAGATGTTCAAGTAGGCGCGGGTGATCCACGCCGTCTTCATGCATCCGCTCGCAGCTTTCAGCTTGTCAAGGATCATGTCCGGGCCAGAGAGAAAGAAGCGCATGGGCACATCGTTTCTACTGTAGCGTCTCCTGTCAACCGAACAGCCGCACGACGTCTATCTTGCAGCACCCGATGCCCCATGTGCACGCACTCGTGGGGAACGGCGCCAGCAAAAAATTGCTAGTAACAGTTTAGTCGTTTGGTGGTAGGCTATCATGACCATGCAGAGCTGCGCCACGGACCGACGAAGCCCCCTACCAAGGAGATCCTGTCGAATGGTGATCGTCTAGGTCCCTGTCTTCACCCCACACTTTAGAGCCGCCGAGACGCCCCACAGGGATTTTCCCACCCCCGAGCCGATCTTGACGCGAGCTAAAGTCGGGTTTCTCCAGCACGCACGAAGAGTTGCGCCTCGGTGACGAGAGGGGTGTTCGGTACAGAGGCAAGAGGCATGTACAGAGTACAGCGGCTAGGTGTCGAATTCTCTCTAAGGCTTACGGACGCGGTATTCGGCAGTGGCTGGTGACTGCATGCCTTCAGAGCGCTTTACAGCCGTCTTTCTAGTTGTATAGGCTCGCCAAGGTTGTCGGGCGGGCAAGTCTGAGAGGGTCTGTCTGACCACCGGCTCGCGCGCATAACAGATACGTCTGACGCTTTAGTATGTTCCTGCAGCAGGCGAAACGGCTCCAGCGAACTTACTATGGTACACAGTAGACGCCCCGGACGCGTAACCGGGTGCTCCGGGCCGCTTGGGGGGGGGGGGGGGGGGGGAGAGGGTCATAATTGACGGCAATATAGACAGCGGGCGTTTTTCTCAACAACCGAGTCAAGGGCGAGAGAAGGAGCGTGTCAGCGGGTGTGTACAGACGTACAGTACATTACATGCACTCATGCACTGCTGGATCTGACATCTGAGAGATCGAAACGAAAGAGGGTGGTGGATTCCGGAGGACCAATCCGAGTCGGCAACCTTGTTCCGGGAGTTCATGGCCTCTTGCTCGATGTCCCCCGGCCAGGACTGCCTGGATGACCTGACTGTTGAGTGTCATGGAGCCGGTGGCCAGCGAACATGACGATGCATTGAACACTCTGGCACCAGACGACGTAGCGACTCATTGGGGAGGCCATGCGGGGTCCCTCTTGTGCATTGCCTGCATTGCCTGCCTCGGCTGCCTCATTCTTTTAACGGTGCTGTGCTGGTGGCGTGCAGGAGCAGCAGGGCTCCGGCTCCGACTCCGGCTCCGACTCCAGCGCGCGGCTGCAGCAAGCAGGCCAACCATCCATGTCGCAAGGTGACGAGAATGGCCAGCTTGCAGAGACGGCACGTCAAGTGACCAGACAGAGTCGTGCAATCTCGTGAAGGCCTTCGCATGAATTGTGATGTGTCGATAGCGGCAAATGACGGAAAAGCATAGCAGCGCGGGCGGCGGTTCGGCGGATGATGAAGCAGCAGACTGGCAGACTTGGTGGCAGGACAGCAAGAACAAGTCACGGGACGGTGTGCACGGTCCATGGACCACGGTCTACGGATCACGGACCACGGACCACGGTCCACGGTCCACGGTCCACGGACTGGTCTGGGCTTGGGCTTGGGCTTGGGCTTGGGCTTCTGGCAGTTGCGATCGATGGGGGCCAAAAATAGACGTCTTGCTTGGCAGGCTAGGTGGACTAACTGGGCACCCTTCTCTGGATAATCCCTGCTGGCCCAGGCCGATGGGCCGACGACTACCGGTCCACGTTGCGACCTTCGAGAATTTCACCCTCTTCCCCTCTCGACAACTTGCCCACAATGTACCAATTTTGCCCCCTTTGGCACCTACTGCACCCACTACCGTGCTACTTAGTAGCATCTCTCTTCTAGACGTTTTCTAGCCGTGGCTGAGCACTAGCCCATGGCCACGTCTTGTCTCGTGACCAGGCTTGCCGTGGCAGCGTGGCTTGCTGTCAAAACTTGGAATTCATGGCACGACGTGTGCGGCCGACATGGACACAATCCTGTTCTTCTTCCGGCCTTGGACGACGTTCGATCCCCTCTTCTATTGACCCATATGTAGCCAGGACCTACGTACCAGTCGATGGCCTTGGTTGGTCCGCTTGGGTCCTCCCTTCACAGGCGCGACAGGCTGTGCCCCATGGCGTCTGTCGCTTGACGAGCACTTGTCGCCACTGCCCCATCACGGCCGTCAGCTCGACAGTAGTGTACAGGCAGGGCATGGAGGACATTGCTTCATCTTGGCATGAGCCTTTTCCAGCTCTTCGTCGGGATTGGTCCTTGGCTCGAGATCGACCAAGATTACACGAAGGACGCAGCTATGACCGTGTCTCCAGACAGTGTCTGGCAGCTGGCTCGAGATCGACCACTACTGTCCTCAAGCCCTAGACTTCTGTCCGGTCTTGAGGCTGTAACGTCTCGGAAATCGTCCCGAACAGGCAATCAGGGACCGCTGTGCAACTTTTCCAATTGGGTTCGCTTGGTCCTGTGACTAGTCGAGGCTTGAAAGACGGCCTTCATCCGGTGCCTGGATTATCAAGGATGTCTCCACCAGCCTGCCTCATCGTGAGATGCTGCTTCCCCTGTATGCCCACCCATTGTGGTTTCTTGGGGCTAATTTTTTTTGGTCTTTCATTTTAGATCCAATCAGAATTCAGAGATGCCTTCTCGTCAAATAATTACTGACCCTTTTTGTCTCGACACGGCCAGCCAATGCCAGCCCAGAACGGCACTATCAGCCTTCCACACCTCAGCTCATCCTCGGCGCTAGGCAAGGGTAGCCTCCTCGCACAGAGGCATCTACAGGCTCTCGTCCATCCTCGATACAGTCCCCCTTGGCTGTTTCTGGATATCTTGGTTTCCCAATCCGTGAGACAGCCCGCTCTGGTGGTGTTTAGGGGAGCTTTCCGGGCGCTCTTGGGACGCCTGGGTGGCCCTGCCCGCTGCCCATGGCGCGACTCGACTTACATAGTATGACACCAGGCTCGCCATGTGATATCTTACCCCAGACTACGCCATCATGATCGTCAGGGGAACACTCGGGCTCACAGCGCATGCAGGCGGACGGTTCTGTACTATGTACACGAATTGGAACCAATACCTTGCCTCTGGAGCGCTTGGAGCAGCGCGGCTGCTGGTCCGGACGCGATCCCTCGATCCAGCCCGCACTCATGGGTCAGCCCATGTCTCCCAGAGTTTGGGGTGGGACTCTCGGTCACGCATTTGTCTGTTTCAAGTTGACCTTGTACAAGAAAGAGAAGAGGGGACCAGCATCCAGGTTGCGGTCGAGGCACAGATCCGATCCCGCGGGACATCTGTACTGCAGCCGGACGGTGGTCCAAACAACCCGAGATGACCGCGTCGGAGATCAGGACTACTATGTCTCCTCTTGTGTTGGACAATAGCCCCCTGTCTTGGCCAACAAAGAAAAAAAGGGTTTCGGTGGCTATCAAATTTCCAGATATAATGAACACATCAGTTGTAATCTCACGATAGTGGGACTGGGCCAGGCATGGCCAGCCATCTGTGGGCTGTCTATCCATGACAGCCCACACTGGCCTGCATACGCGCAGCTCAGGCCGTTCACGCAGCTTCCCGTCTTGATGATCTCTGTGGTCTCCTGCTTGAACTGACATTAGCGCAGCCCTTACAGAGTGCATGCCGGTGGCCCCGGAAGAGCCCTCCATGGCCGCCCCATCAGAGCGGATCGCGGAAACGCCAACCTCTACATAGTCAAGCATAGGGGATTTTCTGCTCCGCTACCAGGTCCTGGGTAGATGTCACTACCCGCGGAGGTGTGAGGTACACACATACTCGGGAGCTGATACCGTGGCCTATCAAAGTGCGAGGCGCAGGCAACTACCACCAGAGTGCACCGAGAATCGCCTAGGCATCGATGCGCATCGATGCATTTTTAGAGTTCACCCACTTGGACCTACCAAGTATACTGGTGGTTGTTTCAAACACTCGGCGACGGGGTCTGCCGATGTACAGAAAAGCTCCACGTAACGTGCCATCTTGTTGCGCGGAGGAGTCAGGCACGCCAAATGTCACTGCACCGCATAATAAATGGCGATGCGACGCTGATATTGAAGCTGGGGAACCAAATCGGACCGGATGCTACTGGGGCCAGGGTCGAACCAACAGCGCTTATAACGGTTAGCCTTCTGACGTTCGTCCGTGCCATCCACACCTTGTGTCTCTCGGCCTTTGTTTGACAGCGTCTTTGGACAGAAATCGCCATTCGATGGGATCCTTTTATTCTCCGTCGACATCGAGCCGGCCCTCCACCGCGGCAGGGAGGCCTTGTTGAGCATGGGCTGGGCTGGCTGGTCCCCGGACGAGATCGATTCGGGCCCGCCACGGCCACGTCCCACCTTGCGACTCGAGCGCAAGTCGGGCGCAAGTCGAGCGCAACTCGCGCGCAACTCCCGCTCGGGTTGGCGGCCAGGATCCACGAGGGTACCGGTACAAGGGCCGCGGGTGGCGCTGCACCCACTATGGCTGCAGCTTTCAGCTACGGTGGAGGGCCATGCCACTCCCGATTTGCCTGGAATTCGTCGGACTCTTTGCTGCAGGTCTCTGCACAGCCCACCTTGTACTATACACTTAGGTACGTCTCGCGGCCTTGTTTGGGCCTTGGCGGCGCCGGTGGCCTAATCCAACCTGGGAAACCCTTCCTCTGCCACCCTCTGCCACTCTCTGCCACCCTCTGCCACCCCTCGCTCCCTCTCCCGTCAGTGCCATCTTTGACTTTGCGCTGTTTTCGCGGTACGAAACGGGATGTCACTTACAGATCCTTCCATGGGAAGAACCCTGCCTGACTAGACCCTCTCTTCACTGACATACATGCCTGGTCCCAGTAGCGAGCGCCGAGACTGGGCACGGGCATAGGGTATATGGGCATGGGCATGGGCATGGGCATGGGCATGGGCATGGGCATGAGCAAAGAAAGTGTGCGTGAGTGACGACCGAGGACCAGGAATCGGTGCTCCGTACACGGGCTACTTTGTGCTCTCGGGACAATTTCCCAGTGGTAACGTCTGATCGGTACTGTCATTGTCGACGTTTCTTGGAACGTTGGAAGGTTCTGCGGGGCCAGCGATCCCCTGGAGAAACAAAGCCCGGGAGGAAAGTCCCCGTACCCCATCGACGGGCAGGGCGAACAACCTGCATGCCGAGCGATGGCGACGTAGCGTCGTCACCTGCGTAGTAAGTACCTCCTCCCCTGCCATGATGCTTCCTGGACTCCACCCTACTACCTACTACTTGTATGTACTGCATATGGCACTACGGTCTACATGTACATTGGGCCCTCGGACAGGCAGCGGAGGCAGTATAACACCCCACCCGCCTCTCACCATCCTTTACGAGTTTTTCTTCCCTCCCTCCTCACGAGTACCTCGTCTGTCATTCTCTTTCTCTCACATACGGTTGCAGGCGTGCAAGCTAATTGATCCCTTGCTCTTGGGACCGCCCAGCTCCGTCATCCTTATTTCTTATTCCATTCCCATCCCACCTCTCGCAGATACTATCCCGCCCTGCTCGTACATCCTTAGCCGCCCTGCCTTCTCGTGTGTACACACCCCCCCCCCCTCGTCAACTCAGTCGACTCTCACACAACCACCACCACACCACCATGCCTCCGCAATTACTACCAGCCTCTGCGGCAGCATTCGCCCCGAGAGCATCCTCCGTCAATGTCGTGCTTGGATCTGAAAAGCCCACCTGGCTCACCCAGACGCTCAAGAGGGTGAACCGGGTGAAGCGACCGCTGAACAGTGTCATGCAACATCAGAAATGTCTGACCGAACTCCTGTCCAACGAGAACGCCATATGGACTCTGACATCCCTGATGCTGCCCAAGGGTCCCGAGTCGGAACTCCGCCAAGACTCGAACCCGCTCGTGGAGGCCCTGTTCAACTACCAGCTGCTCCACGTCGAAGCATATATCGTCCACGTGGACATGGTTCTACGCAATGAGGTGGCTTTCAAGCTGACCAAGGAAAGCATTGAGTCGCTAATCGAGTACCACAAGGAGATTCACTGTGTCGATGCCAAGGCAAACACACATGACTGGACGGAGAAGGACCAGCAAGCCAAGAAGCTACACGAAGACTTCATCCAGGCTGTCAACAAGTTCGTGTTCCGCACTCATGTTTCCGCACTGGAGGGACTGGAAGAGGAGGGCGCCGGTGAGCTACTCAACGGGAAGAGTGATGAGGTCAAGACGCAGCTGTTTGGACTCATGAAACCCCTGCTTCCCCCGCCTCCCAGGGTCGTGGATGTCATACGGCAACAACCCCTTCTTCCATCTTCGCCGGCGAGCGCAAACCTTTGGTCTCAGCCAACCACACCATCGAGCATTCCAGCTCCCGTCGAAGCCTGGAGGATCCTGCCTTCCAGTCCCAGTGTCGCGTCGACTGGGACCGAGAACATGCCCATCTGGGCAAACATGGGCCTGAGCGAGGCGCAGATGTCTCCTCCCACGCCAACATACAGTCAGCCTTTCTCCTCAGCCGGCTTCTTCTACAGTTCGCCAGTTGTGACCGCCCCCGTCCCATCCATACCTCAGCTGCCCCTTCCTAGTATGCTGGCACAACAATGTGGTGTCGGCGTCGGCGTCGGGTATGGTGGCTTTGGGTGGGATCGCTACCAAGAGTATCAGACAACCATGTGACAACCACCAGGCGTCACTGAGGACAGCTACCCGTCGGCTACGTCTTCTCAATGATATTTCCTTTGCGTCGCAATCTCCGGCTACTTCCTTGGAGCAGAAAAAAAAAGAGGGAAAAAAAGACTAGAGAGACACCTCCTCCTCATGTCAGGACACATCGGCCTTCTTTTGGGTTTTTTCTTTTGCTTGCATATCAAGGCGCGGGCTTTCGGGTACACATTCATCAACGGGTTTCTGGGTCACTTCAAAGTATCAAGCGAGCGAGCGTCTGATTTCATCGGGTCTTTTCGGTTTCAAGATACTCCCATCAGCAACAGGATCAACCGCCAGCTCGGTCAAGGGGCGCTCAGTGCTGGAAGCGTCGACGACAAAAGGGCCCCCCATGCTGTCGTGTTTCGACCTTCCGTCACTCGAGTCACCCCTTTGATCCTATCCCTCATTCAGGCTGGGTCCGGTTCGGGCGGGTATTTGGATTGCATCATCAGGCAAGGCAGGCACTGTCGGAATATAGGGTGGCTATCGTGTTTTTGGTTTCTTTATTTCCTTGTGCGTCTTTTACACGAAGAGGAACACGCAGCAATGCATCATGGTCCGGCAAAAAGGCCCGGGTGGAGAAGAGTCAACATTTTCCTGGATTCTCGCTCTCCTCTCCACTCGACGTTTCTTCTTTTTCTTCTTAAGCGGCATGAAGAGGCTTTCTAGATGATACCCCATTCTGCGAACTGATGGCCTGTCATCACTAGCACTCGCTTCAAGAGCATATTCATTTCCTGGGCTTGGTTTTCTTTTTCCCCTTGCGGATGATGTTACGACCTTGATGATGGATACCCACCACATGACGAGAGCTTTGGGCGACGACCAACTCACGAACGAACGACAATGGACTACTCAGCTCGATGTTGAGAATTCCTATGACACTTCGACACGGGAACGGCCGAATATGAGCATCTTGTGTGGCGGACTATTCGACAACGCCGACTCGACCGGGACTGGACTTCCGCGAGAGTCTGTGCGCATCAAGGTTGAATCAAAGATCATGTCGAGCCGAAGACGGGACGCCATTATCAGGGATGTTGGTACCAGAGGCGATCGAGACACCGGTTGTCCACGACAGAAGAAACCAAGACTCCTGCCCGCCACTCGCCCGGGGGCAGGAAAGGAGTGGAAGCGGGATGGTGGGTCGACACAAGAGCTGGGCATTCAGAAAGAGACGGAAATCCTGCGGGACCAGATGGAAGTCGACGGATGCAAAGCCTCTTCTTCGCCAACGCCGAGTACGCTCAACCCAAGGACGACGCATACACGAGCCCTTTCCACCAGGGCGGAAGAGAATGAGCTGAACGTGGTCTGGCAGGGGAGGATCAAGAGACGGGTTGAATTCTGCAAGCTCGGAAGGAGACCTAACTCGGGTCCGCTCCAAGGATCGCGCGCGGGCCATATCTTGGTACACGTCCTGGACCCCCCTCTTTTTTGGGGGGGGGGGGGGTTGCCTATCAAGTGGACACCGGAAATGGGGTTGAGTTGGAAAGGTGCAAAGGCCAAAGTGTAGTTCATCTCACTACCTGTTCCCTGCAACGATTCTCAAAAGAACGCCAAGGTCGCTCCGGATGAGTTGAGTGTTTAAGTCCTCCTCATGCAGGACTGTGCCGCGACGTCAAGAGGGTCGTTCAGGAAAAGAACAAAGCTCCCACGGATGCGATGTTGTATTTTGGAGGAGAACGGGTTTTCTCCCCCTGCAACAGTCCGTGGAGCATGAGATGCTGGAACTTTTGTGTATTGTGGTGCGGCTCTACGCCCAGGTGGCGTGGTGAGCCCAAGGATTTCCCCCCCCGAGGAGGCTGCACCTGTTTACTCAGCGTGGTGGCTCCCGTGCTCTTTTGTCCTCCTTGAACTTGTCTAGTAGTTAATCTTAACCCACCATTGACAAAAAAAAAAATGACAAAAAAATGACAAAAAAACAAAAAAAACAAACAGAAAGCAAAACGGTCAAAATGTGCCTCAATTGCCGAGCTGTTGATCTGTGATAGCACGAGCACCGTCCGCATGACTGAGACCCGCCATGCGATGTCACCTTCGCTCCCGCAGGGTCACTACTGCCGTGGATGAAGGGCAGGCTGGAAAAGAACGTGGATCTCGTGTGGCCGTGGCAAACTACCGTGGTGGTCTCGTTGCGCGACAGATGGTGATGGCCGACTAGGTCGGTTCCCGGCGCATGTTCCAGTTTTGGTACCCTGGGGGAGTCTACTTTTTTCTTACCTTGATGTCCTGAACCGAGGACATAGTAGGCTTCCGACTCAGCCGGGGGTGTATCCTACTACTTTGGTATAGTACCATATAGTCAGGCCTGACCTTGCAGTCTGTCGGAAGTGCCTCGATCTAGATAGTGCCCCGCGTTCTGTCTCTCCAGCTGTCAGTCAGGGGCGGTGCACCCTCGGGCCTTTTCTACTGTGATGTCTTTCCCAGATAATTTAGGCCTGGCTCCGAAGCCTTGTCGTTGTCACATGCCCAACGCCTCCGGGTAAATGGGGGGGGGGGGGCGANNAAAGGGGGGGGGGGGGGCGAAGGGAGGAGGCGAGGTATTCATCTTGTCCATCCGCGACACCGACCGGACAGCCGCGCATCTTGGGGACGTGGAAGACGTCATCAGGGTCTGCCCGCTGACCACGCCCAAGGTTTGCGCGCGAGTGCCTTGCCTCCTTCTAGAAGCCCCCGCAGGCCGCGGGCTGGGTCACCCGCCAGCCTGGCCTATCCTATCCTCCCGTGCAACCTCACTAACGTCCCGCTGCTGAAACAAGGCGAGTCTCCTTCAGGATGTTCTCCGTGATGCTGTCCCAGATTGTCACCAAACTTGTTCTCGGTATTTGACCAGTCGGGTGCCGTGATTTGCCCATGATTCCCCCCCCCCCTCCAACCCACNNGGGGGGGGGGGACCCTGACTCGCTGGGTTCGGAGAGATCTCTCTTTCTCGCTTGGCGGGTGAAGCTTGGTTAAACCTTTTCTTAATTCCAACGTCGAGCGGTCGTGAGGCTAGCTGCAGGGGACAAGAAAGTGCAACGACATGTCCTTGCTGTGCTGTGTTTAGCCTCTGGTCTGCAGCTATGCCGGGCCAATTCTCCCCAACCCGGGCATCTGCGATGTTCATCTCCTTGGCTGCAAATACCCGACCATACTTGTCTAGGCGGCACAGAAAGGGACCGCCTTCTCGAGAAGTGACCCGGCGCTCCTCGGACGTCCTACCATCTTCTCGGGAGGAAGGCTGATGAGGCCACCATACATACGCATGCAGCCTCCCTTTTGGAGGTACCAGGGGTGAGGCCGGCGTGCGCGGCATCGCGGAGATCACCAAGACATTCAGAGCCCCCTCTCCGGGTAGGAAGTATGAATGATGACGAGGTCGCAGCCGGCATGATTGGCCGCAGCCGGCATGACCTTCCTCCACGCACCAAACGTGGGATGTGCGGGCAAGTGTTCCCGTACGCGCTCTCACAGATCGCCCGCAAACTTGGGTGGCTTTTCAGGTCCTTTTTCCAGTGTAGCTGGACATGCCCCCAGCCACCCTGCGCAATATGCACACCTGCAGCATGCACAAGCAAGGTGTCTGATGCCTGCGTCATCAGTGTCCAGCTTCATCATGACCGGCACGACAGCCACACTCGACAAAAGCATTCATGGGTCAGTTCAGTTCTCCAGCACTCGCTTCTCGAAGCGAGGCCCTAGGCGCGATGCCATAGGCGCGATGCCATCCAGCGGCAGTGTAGGAGGAAGCTGCACCACACACCAACCACACTTCTTCCCACACAGGTGCATCGTGGGCGTGCGTAAGGTATAATAATATTGATATATTTTTGGTAAAGCTGTTGATATAACTAGCCATAAAAGCTGTAACAGTTTCCTTCACACAACAGCGGATGCCCGAAAGCCTAGCACCCAAGAAGCAAAACAATAGCGCTTTTGAAATCATCTAAGCAAATCAAAGTAAAGCCCTTCTTATTCTAGCTAAACCAAATCAAATCAAAGGTCAGGGTGTGTCAGGTTGAAAACTACAACCCACTGTGGACTCATGATGCGGACGAAAGACTCCAACTCCGTAAATCCGCACCAACTTACGTAAACGACCTTGTATAGAAGCGAATCTTCTACCAGCGTGTCCTTGATGCCTCGCGCCCTAGCTGTCACCGGCGGTGCTTTGGGCAGAAGAATGGCTTCCGGCGTCGGACTACCCGCCATGTTCACCAACATGCCGCCGCCCGTGGTATTTCCAGCTCTGGCCGAGCATCGTTCGACCGTCGTGATCGTGCATGGTCTTGGCGACAGCGGCCACGGATAGTATGTCTCTCCAGGTTGAGCGCAGCTACATCTCCGTTCGATTGGCTGACAGTTTTTTTCTTTCGCACCTATGCCAGCGCCCCGATCGTCAGGAGCTGGCAGGACGGCGGGTTGTTCCAGGACACCAAGTTCATTCTACCATGTGCTCCCGCCATTCCCGTCACCTCGGTGCGTGTTG
>MUZK01003835.1:0-17245 GCA_003013055.1 Juglanconis sp. DMW523 | reverse complement strand
GATAACGAAGATTACTGTGGAGTCGCCGGCACAGAGGACTGTGGATCTCGTATCTTCAACAAACAGCAGGGTCTTTAACAATTGCATTGACTGCTCTGGTCCTCCACACTGAGATTGTGTACAAATTTGTTATGAAATTAGCATTTAATTTAGGATTCAATTTATTTTGCCATATGAAGATGCATCTTGAACATACCCTGAGGGGGTTTACAGCCGGCAAGCATCTGTTGCTCGAGTGTTTTGATGACGTGGAGCCGAGTTGTGTGCTCATCCGTGTCAATGAACCGCTTCTCATAAAAGACTTCCCAGACCAAAAAATTACATATCATTGAAACGATGACGTCCTCGTCAGAACCCTGGGTCTCACAAGTTCGCCCCAAGTCAGGGTTGGTACGAATTTGCTTCCGCAGTTCGGCTGTGGAGTTACGATCGGTGACTGAACGCATCAGGACTGTTTCTCGATGGACTGGAAAGTTATCAATTAGATAGCAAACCCAAGAGGATATGTCATTGATGAGGTCATGGAACTTCTGAATTGTTATTAGGATGTGTAGTCCTCCTCTGTTGGTGAAAAGTAGTGACTTACCTGAACGATGTCACCTGGCAGCAAAGAATCCCGATGAGCCCCTTGCAGAAGAAAGGTATGATTCTTGGCAACTTCTAATTGAGATCTGAGTTGAGCAAGATCGTCCTCTAACTCGACGATACGCGTCTCCTGTGCTTTCTTGACCTCACTCAATTCCAAATTTTCTAACTGCAACTGTGAGCAGCGACCTTCCTGGCTCCGTAAATCGCTTTTCCCAGCGTCTCTCTGGGTTTGTAGCTGATGAATCTTTTGCTGGAACACAGTGATATCAGCTTCATATCTGGAAAGTTGTTTATTGGCATAGTGAAGTTGCTGTCCCAGTGACTCGGTCGCTCTAATACGACTGTTCGAATCTTTGATCGTTTTCTTGGTAGCTTCGAGATGCTGCTCAGTAGCTTGTGCCTGATGCATCTTGCCTGCGTTGGCTTGGAAAAACTTCCAGACCTCCGACAAGTGCTTTCTCTCTCGGGTGTTGCATCAAAGGCGCCTCCTCCCACAGATCATCACACCAGGCAGCAGACTCATCAGGCGAAGGAGATCGTTCCTGTCTCCTCCTCTTTTTAGGCGTTCGATGTGATCTGTTCCGCGTCATATCGAAGATTGAAGGAATGATAATTCTCCAAGGCAATAAGCACATGTGTGCAATCTTCTTGATAAGAGAAAATGGTTTTGTAGACCCCTATAGCATAGGCCAAAGTAACTGTTCGCTATTCACCATTTCTTTTGCAGGGTAGCATGTAACTCTTGCTGGGCGGTAAGTCCGAATAATGCAGCAGTATTTGTTTTGAGAAGAATCTGTAGTAATTTAAATGTGCATACCAGAGTCAACACTGAAAGCAGAACCTGCAAGCTTTTGCGCATAGTACAAATAACTAGGCAGAAGATACCACCGCACTGAGATTCACAATATATTAAACTTCAGTTCATTCTACGTGCTGCATGAAAGGAGGCTCAACGTGTGGGAGAGATGAGAACCAATAAAAGTTTCAATGGAGGTAGAATTCCGCGTCATCCGACACTAGTGAGACTGCAAGATGTATCAGGCACACCTTTTGACTTTGAGACCTCTGGAGGTCTTGGATTATTCAAGACAGTATCAAAGCAGTTTTATCCTGTAGTTTAAAAACAGGACTCAGCAACCACCATCTAAGTCCTTGTTTCTCCTCAGCTTGTCTGATACTATTCACTCATGCTGAACAGTCTCACCTGTGGACAATGACAGATCTCTTCTGTAAGTATCTGTTCAAAATACGTTCATGATTTGCCTACAAGGAAAGTCAAGATGGTGCGGAAACCTTCATGTTTGACTGAGCTCAATAAGTCAGTGGTGTTTGAGTCCGGAAGAGCTCAAAGACAACGGAGGCATTACAACTGAATTTGGAGCTCCACCAGTTGCAAGACAACCCCTGAACCCTTTCAACTCGATATAGGTGTTATTTGAATCTACAAAAAGGCGCAAAGACAGCAGCCACCAATTTCGTTTCGGTGGTCTGGAACAGCTCATGCAGGATATTTTTTTCAAGTCTCACTTGAGCCCAATTATGGAATCCCATGAATTAATCTATCATGTTCTGCATCGAAGGTTGGAGCCAAGAAATTCTAGTTCTCAGGCGAGGTCCCTCCACTGGTACCTAGTTATCTTCCCGTTTTATGGCACAGAAAGTTTAGCCTGGCTTAAGCGGATGCTGTCTTCAACCATAGAATAACAACACACCTTACCCAAAGCCCGGACCTGATCATCAGTGTCAGACGATGGCAGCAACTCTTCAAAGCTTCAGTGATCGGACAATTGTCCTTGGGATTGATTTCAGCACGACTTTCACAGGTGTGGCTTATGCGCATAGCGATAGGCCGGATCTCATCCATGTGATCAATGACTGGCCAAATTATGCGGGAAAGCAGGAAAAATCAGTCAAACTTCCGACCAAATTATGCTACAACAATGATGGCTCTTTCCAATGGGGCGTACTGGTTCCTCCAGATGCTCCTCATGATGACATCCTTGAGTACTTCAAAGTGTAAACACGTTTTCAGGATTTGATTCTTGTGAGAGAAAGGGGACACAGGAAGAAAGAGAAGAGAACCGGAGGAGAGACTGAGAAGGAAATCTTGACTAACTCGCAGTTTCCTCAGAGCCCTGGATCCGTAACACATCGAGAAACTGCAGGATAGGTCAAATCTCACCAAGAAGAATCTTCTTGGACAGGATATCGACAAACTCGTCACAGAGTACGTGACGGGTGTGAGCGACCACGTGATGCAGTACCTTCGACTGAAACTCGGGGACGTGATCGTAGATACTACTCCGTTCCTGGTCGTACTCACGGTTATGGCTATCTGGAATGAGCTTGAAACAGAACGTACGATGTATGCGTTGAGTCGATAGTTGAGATTGGCTCAAAAAGCTCCTGGAAGATCATCAGGTTGAGTGAGCCCGAGGCTGCAGCGATGTGCGTCTTGCAGCAAGCGCCCCAGCACGATCTGAAGAAGAATGAATCCATCATGATTGTCGATGCCGGTGGTGGCACAGTTGATCTTATCACTTATCGCATTGAGGATTTCCATCCGGTACTCAGGGTAGAAGAGGCTGTGGCAGGAGCAGGAGGCGCTTGTGGGGCAGCCTTCCTGAACGACAACCCGTTCGAACAGTTGCTTGTCAAGACTCTTGGACAGGAGGATGGCTTCGAAGGGAGCACCATACGGGTAGCGATGCTCAAATAGGAACGAGTATGTTTTCTCTCATCGATAACGTTCCCTTTGTGTACATTTCCAGTCTTTTCTTAACTTGAAAATTGCCCAAGGTCAAGAGTCGCTTCAGCATGGCAGATATCCCGACAGAGACATTTTCCATCGACGTCCTGGGACTTCCGGATAACAGAGACTTGAAAGTCAGAAAGACTGAGTGGAGACTGGGCGCCACCGACGTCTTTCGGATTTTCGATGGAGTCGTTCTTCAGGTCTTGAAGCTCGTCACCGACCAGAGGGCCGCGAGCCAAGTCGAAATCAAAGCCATTGTGCCTGTTGTTGGGTTTGGCCAGTCCCCGTACTTGCGCGAGCGTCTGCAAGCTCATATGGGCGAAAGAATCAGAGTTCTCCATCCTAGCAATGCGTGGACTGCTGTTGTGCAGGGTGCCGTCTTGAAGGGGCTGGCAGAGGTCGCTCCAGAACAGCACCCCATCATCATCATGAATCGGAAGGCGAGGAAACGCTATGGCTTCGAGATTTTCACTCCATTCGGTCACATACTGCACGCCGAGCTTGCTGGAAAGAGGAGATGGGACACATAGCGTGGAGAGTTTGCATTGACATTCATGCAGTGGTTCATCAGAAAGGTGAGCTTGCTGCCTTCATTTTCTCTCATCCAGTTTCTCTCTGCCGCTGGAAGTCATCTAGTTGAGTTTTTTCGTTAGCCATTAATTAATTCTAGGGTGACCCTGTGACGGGGTCAAAGCCTTACTACTGAGGGTTCTCGGTCATTTTCAAGGTCAATAAGGGACGGCGCGACAGGATTACTCTCACCATCCTCAGTGACAATGACTCCACAAATGCACCATTGGAGAAAACCGGCAACGTGCACACACGCTTTGTGTGGTGGAGGCTGATCTGTCGCGTATTCCAGACAATCAAATCCCTCAACGTCAAGGCGCAGATGGCCTGATGTACTGCATTGTTGACTGCAAGGTTGAGATTCGCCGTACGTCAAAGCATAAGAAAATTTCCAAGGCCTAGGATGCTGACAAAACACTAGACGACTTGGCTTACACACTATTTCTTAGGTGCTAGGCTTTCGAGCATTCTCCATTATATAAAGGAAACTCTTACGGCTTTTATAGCTATATTAACAGCTTAAAAAACAACAACTACTTACACACTATTGCACAACGATAAGCAACGACCTCAACGGGTTTAGTATAGTGATTCGGTGAAATGAATGCTAACCAATTCACAGGTCTCAGATATAATACTGTCAAGTCTGAATTTATCTAATGGTTCCAGACTAGAGATCCACTGCAGCACAGGAACAAAACATTTTCTCATGAATGGTTGGTTTGGTTTGGGGGGGGGGGGGTGGAGACTGCTTGGTATTATGGGCGTTTAATTGATTTTGCATCCTAGTGCTCAGGACATGAAATCAAGCCTGTTTATGTAATTATCCGTTATTACACTTGGGAACGATATAGTACCTCCTCTGTTTTAGCTCTTTGATATCACTATCTCATATATCCGACCAAGATCAGCCGCAAGGGATTCAGCGAAGGAGACCAGCTTTTGTTACTGTTTTGTAATTCAAGGAGCACCTGACACGCTCGCAAGAGATTTTTAACAGCCGTGGCAATCTGCGTTTCACTTAGTTTACAGTAGGTGACGATTCTCGGGAAGCTGGGAGATGGATATTCCAATTCCCAGCCACACAGCGCCGCACCATTGCGCAGACCGGTCACTCCACAATAGAAATATGCGTTTGGAAGAATGGCGCTGCAGTAATAAAGACATTTCGAAACCCAGATGACAACCGAACTCGCCGCCGTTGGAAAAAATGAGGTGGAAGCTTTGAAACTTGCTGGCGTACACGTATGAGGAGTCCAAACGTCAGGGAAACTTGTCCACTGACACCGATACTCTTCCTTGCTCCACTCCTCCACTCCACTCCTCCAGGAGAACATGGCCTCCGTCCTAGCCGCAGATGCCGCCTCTCTCACCCTCATGATGCGCCTTGAGTCAAGCAAGAGTCTTAACAGATATGTCGATGCCCAGCAACACTGCATCCTCCCAACTGCGGATAGGGATATCATCCTGCGCCAGATGGCCGATGCCCTCCTACACCTCTATTCCCTCCAGTTTGTTCACGACGATGTGAAACCAGAGAAATTATTTGGGACTCCTTGGGCAAACGTGTTCGTGCCGTCCTGATCGATTTCGGCGCGGCGCTTAACCTGGCCGTCCTGCCCGAGGGCTACTTCAACCCGTCCGGAATACCCAACTATGTGCCGCCTGAGTTTATGACCAGGGAGAAAGGACCATCAGGAGACGTATGGGCATTTGTCATTGTGATTTTGTTCATGTGGAGATATATGAAACTTCCAGACGGGGAGTGGCTCCTCCCTGGGGTCTGGGACGAAGAAGGGGATGTTGAGATGGCAAGGTGGCTAGATGAGGTGAGCGAATTGAGGAGAAAGGAGGGGGTGCAGCTACCGGTGCTTGAGGATATGTTGAAGGAGGATCCGCAGGTAAAGATTTCTAGCACCAAACTCTCACAAAGGCTGATGGCTGGTGAGGAGTCGTGATAAAGATTCATGTCACACTCGCGGCGCATTGCAGATGCGAAAAGTGGCTTCCCCATCAGCCACGAACCATTGGGACAGGGCAAAGCGGTACGTAGGGTCCAGGGAGTGTTTGTCACGGGAATATAACCCGAGGGCAAGTCGTCTAGAAATGCGGATGCTTTTTGTGTTTTGGTAACTCTGGAGGATTCGAGAGAAGGAGGGGGTGTATTGAGGGACGCAGGGACAGTCATGGCGGCAGCATTCATTTCAGCTTGAATGCTACTGCTACGCAAACCTTGGAAGGTGTACAAGCTTGAAAAGAGTGATTTGAGTTAGAAATTACCACAAAGGATAGCACCTAGCACACAAAATCTTGATAAGTGGCTCGTCCAGATCAAACTGCCGGTACCTAAAAAGGTAGTTCGCCAGATGTATAGTAGAAGAACCTCAGAATCCAAATCCGCATAACCACGCTACACCAACCCGCATCCCACGAATCTTCTCGCCGCTCTATCAAAGAGGCTATGTACCTAGGGAGCATACAAAATCCACAAAACAAAATGAAAACCCTCCAGCTGTACCGTACATAGGACTTTCACGACGAGAGCACCCCGGCATCCAACTTGTTCCCTTGTGTTACTCCTTCCCCGAAGTTTCCATAATATCAACAGCAATCTCCTTGTCCACAGCACTCACAACAGTGATGTTGCACTCGCCCTCTCCCTCATTGAACTTCTTGCAGATCCGACTACCCAGTTCACCCATGGGCACCTTGACGTCCTCCTTCTCCTCGCTGGTCTCGGCGTCAAACAGCGTGAGGAAGTCGTCACTCGTGATGTTGAGCAGGAGGTAGGCCTTGCGGGTGACGACGGGACGTGCATGTTGTGGGATGCAGGGCCCTGTTTACGCCGGTCCTTGTTAGTGCGGTCTGTCAATGAAGATGGCAGTCTCTCAACTTCAAGAAACCAACCTTGGAATGCGAAAGCGGGAGGGCTGGACAGGGGAGCACTCACGCCATCCTCATACTTCTTCCCGGTGAAGATGTCCATGCCCGTCAGCACAACCTTCGCATGACTGTGCTTGCCCGGCTTGCTCTTGGCGATATTGATGATCTTGCATAGGTGGCCTCCCAGCATAGCGTAACCGCTCTGCTTGAGATTGTTGGCCTGCACGGGGTAGGTCGCCGCGGCGCCGGCGTTGGCGCGCTCAAAGTCTAGCTCGAAGTCCTTATCGCAGGCTATGGTTAGTGCGTCCTTACACATTTTCTTGCTGGTTGGTCCGAAATGTCCTGGCTTGTAATGCAATAGGCGTAGTAAGTGTTTGCTGATTTCCTATGAGCAGAAGGCAACGATGGGTCGAAGAATCAGGGCAACTGCAGTGCTGAGCAAGAAACGCATTCGCGTGATCTGGCTCCTGTGGTGTTACTTTGTCGTGTTCAGTCAACTCTAGATAAAGATGTGGTGGGGTGTAAGAAGGCCGATAAGTAGAAGGCACAACGGGAAGGCGAAGCTATATAGCCGTCCCGTCTCCCAAGCTTCTAAGTTGATGTGCCATAGGTACAACAGACGCTGCCCACAACCCAGCAACCAAAGGGAAGTAGTACCTACACAGTTAGGTGACCTCATAAGAAAGGGACCCCTGCATCTTTGTCTATGCGTCCATGAGCGTAAGCGCCGCCCGGCAGCCTGCACAGTTCCGAGAACAATGAACACGCACAGAGCCTGCCGATTATTCTACTGGGATTTCTCAAGCATTCGAAGGCTCCCCACACGTGGCAGTATGGCCATGAGAAAGGAAGCGACCAGATGATTTATTGACGAGCTGCATGGCCTAGACAGATACTCGGATCCGGGGCTGGTTGCTCAACTCCATATTCATCTCGGACTCGGCGCTGGGTGGATGTAGCTCATCATCAGCTTCGACCAAGTTTAATGCTCGCCCAAAACACTGCCTGTCAATAGGAAAAAGGCCTTGGGTCATAATGAGATTCAAGCAGATGAGCCTGAAAAGGCTACAGTTGAGTGACAAAGATTCGGGCGGAGACCAGCGACATAGACTATATCATGAACCAGGTGCCCAGACACGACCGCGACGCCACAATGAGAGCAGAATTTGTCGCAGATCTCCCACTACGATATATTCCGCACGTATGGCCTTCTCACGTCTGCTTCGCGACCGAACGCGAGTGTTTTCGGGGGGTGGGGGGCACTCACCAGCAGTGAGGAAATCAAATACAAAGCTAACATGTGACGCACACGCCTTTAGGATTCAGATAAACATCGGGTAGATTAAGCAGTATAAGTAGCTCCAGGCAGGGATTATACTAGGCACCTGCACAAGCGAACAGAAGAGACAATCCGAGATGTTATAGTACTGATCTGGCCCGAAGAGACCATTATGATTCATTTCCGAAATAGCTGGTTCTGTGGAGAAATAGGCTTACATAAGCTGGTTTTCTAGGCATAAATCCTAGCAGGCTCATACATTCTTTTCAGACCTCTTTTATATATAGACAGACAGACAGACAGTTAGCCCATCAGATAAATTTAAGCAATAGATGGCAAAAAACAACGCTCTCTCTCTCATTCTCTATGTCTGACCTCCTCAGGTTCTGTTACACAGCAATAGACCAACAGCAATGGATTGGTAATCAGTTCAGATAGGGAGACTGAGCAGTCCCAGAATAATTGAACAAAGCATGGGTATCATTCCAGCGTGCCGCACGTACAGTACGTGAACGAGAGGTAAATATATATACTTCGATCGCCCCTGCAAGATAAGAAGTGCTTGTATGTGCTTCTCAGAGTCTTCTGTATGATGTATCACCCCTGAATGCGATGCTAGGTCGCTCGGAACAGCCGCGGTGGCAAAAATGCCCACTGTTTTTGACGTGCGAGTGATTTAATTATGGTGGAAGAGCGCCATGAGTTTCTTGATGAGATCCTCCAGCTTGAGGGGGGCGCTCTTCTTGGGCGTTCTCGGTGATGATTTCCAGGCGAATGCGTGTGGCCCAGTTCGGAACAATTCGAGTCTGTATACCAGACAGAGCGTTGTCCAGCCCGATTAATCCCTCTACCTCAGCGAATTCGTAGGTGTTTACGTCTTCGTAGTAGAGTTTTAACTTTCGTATCTATTGCAATACACCGAGATTCTAGAGTTTTGGTGTGGTTTCGTGCACAAAAGGCCTATTCAGCACCCGTTTGATCGCTCTGATCACGACTGCTTGGTGACTCTGAGAAAATATTGGCCCAGGATCACCCTAGTCCTTATCAACACCTTGAAGATGTCACAAAAACTCTCGATAGTGCGAAAAGAGCCTTTGTTGTGGCAGTAACCGGGATAAACACCGCTGCTCACATTCCGGTGGGTGTTACATTGCCGACTTCTAGGTAGGTACTTACCTAAGCCATGCTCTCCTCCACCCCAAATGGTCACTTGTCGCTCGCCGCGGCATTCTTTAAATAACTGTTGAGGTGCTGTGGAAATAAACATTTCTCCTATGAATGGTTTGGCTGTTCATTTCAAGGTACTTGATCCAGCTCTCTTTCATTTTCATTCTAAGCCCCGGCCTGAAAAGTCTTCGTTATAGGTTGTCATCGCTGGACTCCGAATCTGAAGACTCTTGACATCTAGGATCCACCATATCCTTTGCTTGGGTCGACATCTTAGTGTATAACTCCGCCACGTTTTGTAAAGACAAGAACCTTGGAAGGGAGGTTGGAAAAGGGGGGGGGGGGAGAATAGACGGGAAGGTCAGACTTCTTTTTGTTTTAACCAGGATTTTCCTGATCATTTGGGCGGTAGCCAAACTCTAATGCCTATTGGTAGGCACGGTAGTTGCAAGTTCACTATCATTGAGTTGAAACTAAGAAGAGTTGTACGTAAAAATATAGGCACTTAGATGCCTAGATCGAAGATTCGGGGAGAGATGGTTTTTGAATCCCACCTGTTCATTCCACTTACAGTACATTGTGACAACGACAAAAATTCTGCGACCAACGATGCCTTCTTCAAATACCGAGAGACTGTCGATCAGGCTCATCTACTATCTCTTCCACCACATTTTTCTTCCCCCGAAGCTACCTCAGGCTGACGATCATGAGGTGGAACTGGAGGACGCTCTGTTGCGGACTACTCTTGATGCTCTTCAACTATTCAAGAGATGCACCAGCAGCGGTGAAGAGGCGGGCATCCTGGACTCTGCTTCCGTAGCCATCAGGCGACTGGGAGATTTCAATGGCCATGTTGATGAACAAACGATGAGAAACATCCTTCTTGATGTTTCCAAGTCAGGTCCGCTCTATCGTTCTGCTAAAAAATCGTGTCTATACTAACAGACTTACTAGGGGGCATCTTTCCACTGCATGTTGCTGCCCAGAACGCGGGGGTTTTCATCTACAAGGAGAATGCTTCTATCTGCTTCGAGGCATTTGAGCTCTCCCCGCGGAACGAGGATGTGATGGCAGCCAACGGTCGACTTCGTCGCTTCTTTCCCGGATGTGCCTTCTCCGTTAACAGCGAGACGCTCCGTGCCAGCGACTTTACAGCCGTTCTAGCTCGGACGTTGACGAAGATGAGTTGTCAGACGTTCTTGGACTCCAGGCCCAAGGTTCGCAAGGCTGATGAGATGCATGCTGAGGAACGCGATACAATCCACCCTCAGCTTGTCACTGAGCTCCTTGCGAGCATCTTGAGAGCCGTTGGAGAGCCATTGGACGTTCAAGGGATCTGGAAAAATACACGTGATGAGGTTATGTATTCCGATGCCTACCTTCCGTGGCACAGATCACCATTGTGGCTTCTCATCCGGGTTACGCTGCAGCTGTTCTTCGAACGCTCAAGCCCAGCCCGCGGCGATCTTTACAAATCTTTCTTGGTTTTCTTCATGGGACGCATTCTCTCGTTGTCCCATGCTCATGATTTGCCCGCCGAGGTCTTACATATCATGAGCGCTAAAATTCACCGTCGTCTGGTCAAGCTGGATATCAGTTTGAACGATAACAGCCAGTGGATGGGACACGTAAAATTCGCCTTGGAAAATAATTTTGGCATCCTTCAGCGCCGTTGGTCGGAGATTGTAGACGAGGAGGAAAAGGCGACAGACTGTGACCAAATCTCGAACCAAAAATTTCGAGACGACACCTTTATGGTCCTGCCCGAGCTCGATAACCACATCACGGCGATCCACAGTCGAACTTGTACCTCCGGGAGAGGTATAGTGTTTAAGCCACGCTCCCATCTGCCCGACTTTGGCCCAAAAGACCTGCCAACCATACACTCAAGCTCTGGTCAAGAGGCACAGTACTGCTTCTACAACCTAGCAGCATTCGAGCGATGGGTCGAGCAAAACCTAACAGCATGGGTAAATCGACATCTCCTAGATGAGGCTACATGTGCTCAACTAGCTGGTATCATTGAGAGCTACTTCGGCATGGCTTCCTCAGTGTACAAGGACAATCCTGAAGATATCTCCATGATGATCTTGACCATTACGGAGCTATGGATTGCCTGTGATAGGTCTGCAACAGCCACCTGCTCCTTCCTGTCGGATTATGATCTTCACTTTTCGGCCGGCCTTCTCCAATCCCTCCTGCTGCCGCGCTACGAGCATATGTGCAGACTTTCCAAGGTGGAGAGATACCTTGATCAGAGGAAGCAGCGGTCACGACGAAGCATGCCACTTATCCTGGCTGGGTTTGGCCAAGCCGAGTCGTTTGCAGTCCGGTACTTCTCCAGTTCGCAGACGCACCAGATCCTTTTGCAGCGGATCGAGGACCACGCCACCCAGGAGAGGGAAAAGAAGCGTGAAGAGCTCGCAAGACTGAAGGCTGAATACGAAACCCTGATGTCTCGTTACAATAGTGGCAGTTGCAGCTTCGTTACCGTGCGCAACCGACATGGAATCCCGCAAGCATTGCATAAGAACCACTGTCAAAGATGCAGCCTACGACGCCAGGCCCTGAACCTGTCTATCTCTGTGCACGAATGGCCATTGTCAAAGACCGCGAGCATTGCGCAATCCACAGTCTTCGAGCTCGACCCTCCCGACTGGTTCGATGCTTGGAGAAACGCGACAGCATTCCTCCTTTTCAACGTTCTGAAATGCGAATACGAGGTCCAGAGCCGACCATGTATATCTCAGCACCTGGGCGCCGACAGAAGTCTACGCAGTTTCATGAATAGCAGTCGCTCTAGTAACAGATGTATCGATGTCGCTTCAGAGACGAAGTCGCACTATGCCACCCATCGTCGATCCAAGAAGATTTCCGAGAACCCAGCGCAGTCGGATGTCTGTTTGAACAATGGACTGAGGTACCGCTACTACGACACCAGCAGACAGATGTTCTCCCAAGATCTAATCGAAGGAAATGAGATACCTCAAGCCTGCACATATAAGTTGCCCCAGCGATCCTCTGCTCTCCAGAGGTTTCTTCTTCATCCTCACACGCAGCCGAGCGGACCAGCGCCGAATCTCGTGGTTGCGAGGCAACACTCATGCCCGGACCATATGTCACTCGAGGAGTTCAAGACATTCGCGGCTGTTCCACTTGGCTACCGTTTGCAATGGATAAGCATTTTAGCGCAGCTGAGGATCCCATCCGTGGATCTCAAGAAGGAAGAGACGTACATGCTTCTGCTCCAGGCAGCTAACCAGGCCGGTCCAGAGGCATCCGATCGGGACACTCCCAGGGCAACCCACGAAGTCTTATCCGACTACAGGTTCGGTGCTGCGCTGATGAACGCTCTGATGGGACTACTGGGTGCTATCAACCAGAACTGGGAGTCATACGCGACACTCAGTAGTCTCATCTCACTGGGTCTAAGACTGTTCTCCCTGTGCCCCTTTCCCGAAATCCAACAGCGCTGTTCCCAATTCTTCGGAGATGCGCGAAACGTCGCGTCCGCTTGGCTTGATCAGCTACGTGAGAGATATCACAGCGAGACGGCAGCTGAGTCCAGGCTGCAACTACTGAGCACAGCGTACGAGGTAGCCCTGGTTTCCATGACGACTTTTGATGCGTCCGTATCCGACCTTGGAGAAATGCTTCAGAGCCCTCAGGACGCGGCGAAGCTTATTGAACTCCTCGTATTCACCTTTGAGTCCACCCATAACGTGATCCCGATGTCATCCAGTCTGCAGCCGATCCTGGTTCACCGCTGTCGCAGGATTGCCCTTCGAGCTTTACCCTTCCTTCTCACACAGATTTTGGAGCATCGAAGCTCCTGCCTGGACACTGCAATTCAAAGGCTTTGGTCCGGCTTCTGTGCAGGCCAGCAGTGGGCCAGTGTGCCTGAGGCGCCCAACGTGAGCGTGTGGTTGATAACCCACACTCAAGGCAGCGATTCACTGAGGGTTCACATCAATATCCTGACTGGTGAGCTCCTAGTCGATGGGCTTCCACTGGCACGTCTTCCGCGGGAGTTCGAGACACATGTATCCTACAGGTCTATATTTGGAAAATCAGCCATCGAGGTCATGCCGTCCACGGAGGCGGGACTTCAGTTTTCAGCCAGGATTCCTCACATGGGGCACAACACCCACTTCGGGCTTCATCAGTCAAACCAGAACGGCAACTCTGATCTGCTGATCCACGCGACTTGCGGTCGAAAACGATTGGATCTGATACCAAAACGCACCCTGGAAGGCAGGTTTCCGGAGCATTTTGTTCAAAATTACGTTCATTGGTACAATTGGGATGATGGTTCCATTGAGTTTAGGTCTCAGGAACGACCATGGACAGAGTCCCCAGAAGACTGGCGCCTGGTGCGCAGTCTAACCGATCGGGGATGGCATTGGCAGCTGCAATGCAACAGGTCATTCCTTGCAAACATCTCGAGCGAGACTGTCCGGATAGTCTCAAGTACCCTGGCTGCACTTGAAGATGTCCCCTACATTCATGTGGTTTACGATGATGCCGAAGACTCGCTTCATATCGAACTGCCCAGGCTGAAGCTGAACTTCAAGGTTAACGCCGGGAGCCCCCTCATGCTGTCACGGCAGTTCCGGGGCATGTTTGTAGATCCCAATCAGAGGACCGGAACACTCGTCGGCTTAAGGAGCAAGCTTGTCTTGCGGTCAGCTTCGGATACTCACATGCGAAGGGTCATTATCCCTGAAGGTCACATAACATTCACCAAGGCTGAAGATCACATTCATGTTCGGATTGATAAGAAGACTGTCACCAAGGCGCGCTCCTTCTCTGTTGATGAAAGATTAGGGTGCCTGAAGGATGATGGGGTCCTCCAAGGCAGACTTTTTCTCGCGTATCTCCACGCGCTAACATCGTACTGCTTGCCAGATCCTCTCACGCACTTGACGGGCAGCGAGCAAGCTCTGTCTCTGCTTGAATCCGAAGCTGTCTGTTCTTATGAACATCTCGGGGCCGAGCAGTTCGAGATACTGGAGAAGATCGCCCGATTGAGCCCGGAAAGAGAGTTTTACCCGAAGCATGAGAGATGCATGCAATCTGTGACTTGGTCAGAAGATCTCAGTGCCCTCTCTCAGAGGGGTAGTTACTTCACAGCCACTACCAAGATTTTTGCGCATTATAGGCGAACACAGATGCTTCATCCAAAGATGAAAATATTTGCCCCAGAACTGCACCCAGAACTGCATTTTGTCGACCCCCACCTGCTCCAGCGAGATGCCATCCGGTCGGCCTTCCTGTACACATCTGGTTTTGGAGCTGAGGCCTATACTACCGATATGGACGCAGAGTATGTTCCCCGTGACCGTGGGCAAAACTCGGAGGGCTCTTTCAGAGCGTATAAGATCGCTCAGTCAGTTTATGAAGAGCGGGGCAGTCTCTGGTCGCAGCCTTCGAGCGATCTCGCCATTCAGTTATGGTCGTTCCTCTCGTCTAGCGATAAGGATGTCACAGGCTTGGGCCTCGGAATGGAGAGATCGGTTCTGGACTTCGACGTCCTTTGGTTGCGAAAAGCAAATGATTTGCTTGCTGAGTACTGGAGCAGGCTTCAGACTTCACTCCATACGATGAGCCGAGGACACGACAAGTTTACCGTTATCGTCTGGCTTTCGACTATGGGTTTCGCCCGAGATGCTGATATGGATGTCATCCAAACTTTGGCTGCTTTCGCTACGATACCGGAGACCACGAGAGTGGCTATCCCCTCTAGGTCCCGTTTTGAATTATCCAGTGGAAAGGAGCTGGTGCATCTGGAAATTTTGCGTATCATCAGATCCTGCTCACGGAATTTCTGGAACACACCGGAGGCCCAGCTTCCATCACTGTCTTGGGAGTCATCGCAGGCCACTTGGGATAGGCGTCAGTCTGTCTACGAAAGAAATTTTGAAACCGCAGTTTACGACTTTCTCCGGTTTCTAACGTCTCAATGGCCCTGCAGCGAGCCTGTGCCACCTAGCCATGACTTCATCGACAAGTACATTTGTGTGCCAGATACGATGGAAAGAATCCTTCCTCATTGGGAAATATGGTATTCCAACTTGGATTTTTTCTCCTATCTTACTCATCTAAAAGATGAGATACACGCCCAGGAGATTCGAGAGATCAACCCATCCGTCTACGCTCTGCAACCTTCGTGTCAGCGGCGCACAGATGGTCATGTGCGGCGCTTTGTGAGCCTCGATGAGCTGTTGTCAGCAAAATCTATGCCAGAGTTGGTGATGAACGAAGGGGAACAAACGATGCAGGATCTCTTATTACCTACAACCGATGTGACGGCGGCACCTCGTCGACTTCGAAACATCATTGCCGGTCTTGAAGATAAAATGAAGTCTAGACACCAGACAAGATACCTCAAAGACCTCGCCGACAGTCTCAGGCACTTGGAGGAGTCTCCAGGACGTCTCGTTCCAGAGTTGGACCAAGCACAGTTTTCCATAATCATGGAAAAGATCTGCTGTCTTCGCGAGGCTTCTGCGGACCATTTCAGCAAGGTCCAGCTCCGGACGAGCCTAGCCTTTGGAGTATCACAACAATTTGATATGCCCTCCTGTACGACTCCTTTCATGACCACGGCAGCGACACAGCACAGGCCACGAGTAACACCAATTCTGATACTAAGCCAAATGAAGCACGGACGATGGCAGCGTTTGACATCTGGGTGGCAGAAGGCCATTCTTCAGTACGCCCTGAGCCTTCATAAGCTGCAGCGTGCCGAAAGATTGTTCGCAGCTTCAGGCAACAGGATGGACCTGAGGAGAGAGATTGAAAACCCCGGCCATGAGAATTGGAACCCTGAAGAATTCCCGGAGTGGCTACTTCTCGAGGTCGAGAGCGGCATCACCATTCGAAAGGTGCAAACAGATATTGCTCTCCGGATGATGCAGCCAGATGGCAACAAGAACGCAGTCATGCAGTTGAACATGGGCGAGGGAAAGTCCTCGGTCATCGTACCTATGATCGCCTCTGCCCTGGCAGAAGGTAGTCGCCTTGTACGAATCGTCGTTGCTAGGCCGCAATCCAGACAGATGCTCGAAATGTTGGTCTCAAAGCTTGGGGGCCTTCTTGATCGCAGGATTTATCATATACCCTTTTCGCGGTCATTGAGACTAGGAAAAGAAGATGTTAAGACATTACTGGAGATATGCATGGAGTGTATGGATATGGGCGGGATTCTTCTAGTCCAACCAGAGCACCTCCTGTCGATCAAACTTATGGGCATTGAACGCTCCATTGTTGGTGAACCAGAGCTTGGACGATCCTTGCTGGCATTGCAGCACTTTTTCAAGGCTGCTTCTCGCGACATCGTGGACGAGAGTGACGAAAATTTCAGCGTCAAATTCGAACTGATCTACACTATGGGCTCACAGAGGCCAATCGAGATGAGTCCAGATCGATGGACTATCATCCACAATCTCCTTGGCCTCGTCCAGAAATACGGAGCCCAGGTAGCGGCACTCCTACCTGACTCAATCGAGTTCGATGAGCGGTGGCCCGGTCGATTTCCCCGGACGAGGTTGCTGCGGGACGACGCGTGGCACAAGCTTCTCGAGAAGCTTGCGACACATGTCTGCGAGAAGGGCTTGCCAGGACTCCCCATCGCACGCCAGCCTCAGAACGTGAGACGAGCGGTTTTCAAGTACATCACGAGGCCCAAACTCAGTGTAGGAGAGGTCGAAGAGGTCGAGCTTTCGGGGGACAACAGCTTTTGGACAGACTCGACAAGGAACCAGCTACTTCTGGTCCGAGGCATGCTCGCCAGTGGAGTTCTGATGTTTGTCCTGGGTCACAAACGATGGCGGGTCAACTATGGACTGGACCCAACGAGATCCCCAAAGACAAGGCTTGCGGTCCCCTTCAGGGCCAGGGACAGACCATCGCCAAGAACGGAATACAGCCAACCGGAGGTTGTGATGACCCTCACATCTCTTGCGTACTACTACGGTGGGCTTGAGGATGACGACCTCTTC
>MUZK01003834.1:0-17231 GCA_003013055.1 Juglanconis sp. DMW523 | reverse complement strand
AGGGAGGGGGGGGGGGGGGGGGGGGGGGGGGGGGGGGTGGGTGAGGTGGGGGGGGGGGGGGGAGGGGGGGGGGGGGGGGGGGGGGGGGGCTTTTGCTGTTGTTTGTTGTTTTGGTTATGAGGTGGTGAGGAGGTGAGCTTCTTTGCTTGGCGGTTCTGGGAGAGAGGGAATAAATGGTGGGCATGGCGTGGCGTTATGGTCTTGACTGACTGACGGAAGGTGGTGGTGCACTGGGCCGGAGGGGAAACGTCACTGTTATGATACCCTTTACCTAGGTACTCTCCTGAACCACGACTTGGGTGGTATCTTTTTTGATTCTATCACCGACTTGGAGGACTGCTAGCATGGCGAGTCCCAGTACTTTCTTCCCCGTCCGCCCTTCTTGACAACGCCGTGAAATTTGCTGGGGTTCCCTTTCCAGTCCGTACCCCCCTCCCCCCAACGCCAGGCCATGCTATGAATGATAAAATACAGATAGATAGATGTCAGACACACTCTCGCACTCCCATCCTGTCCCCGTTCCTGCACTCGCCCATCTTGTAGTCTCCTCTTGCGACCTTTCCTTGTCGGGCTGTCTTCGAGAAGGAAAAAAACCACCTCGCATCATCTTCTACCTCGGGGATCATTACCTCCGGCAACGTCCCTCCGTTTGACCACGTCTCTTCCCGGGCTCACTTATTCATGCCCAGATACGCCTCCCGCTCCAACACCTCCGCGGCAAACTTGACCAAAAACACCGTCTTGCCAGGCCACATCTCCTGGACCGGGGCAGCACCAGCGCCCTCGGCCACCGCAGCCTCGCCCGCCGCGGCGTCGCCCGCGCCCCCGCCCGCCGCGGCGCCCTGTGCATTCTGCCCGCCGACGCTGTGCGCCGTCACGCGGGCGGGGAAACCGGCGCCATCGCAGACGCCCTCGATCATGCCGGCGACGTAGGCGGCGCAGTTGAGCTGGCTCATCTCGCGCGGCACGCTGATGTAGGCGTTGACCAGCGGCTCGTTGTCGATGATCATGTACTCGTCGGGCGTGTCCGGGTTGCTGGAGCGCTCGAGCCGGTCGGCCTGGCGTCCGAAGAGGTGCGTCCACAGCTGGATCTTGATGAGGTGCAGGAGGGCGATGATGTCGCGCGGCCGGAGCTGCGTGCGCGCTGGTTCGCGGTAGAGGAGGAGGTCGAGGAGCTTGAGCCCGATGGGGTGGCCTTGGAGGTTGAGTCTGGGACGGGGGAAAGCAGGGGCAGTCAGTCAGTCGGCTGTTGGTGTGCGCTATATACGTGCCTTACGTTGGTGGAGAAGGGGGGGGGTAGGAAGAAAGGGTGTGGGAAGGGACGGGACGGGCCCGTACGTACCTCTTCTCCAGATCCTGAATGTCCTTCACCCTCCTCTGCGCGTAGCTGACCATCTCCGCAAACAGGTACGCGAAGCTGGCCTGGCTCAGCTCGGAGGTCCGTGTACGGTTGAGTGTGCGAGAGTAGATGGTCTTGCCGGTCGTGGGGTAGCGCAGGCCGCTGCCGGCGACGGTGACGGCTGTTTCTTTGGCGGTTGCCGATTTGGGCGTGGGTATGCTTGACATTTTGGCGGCTGACTGGTGGGGTAATGGTACCAGGAAGGGTGATTCAATTGCTTTCGAAACAAGTGTTCTCGCCTCGTGGTGCGTAGTGTTAGTTGTAGTTCGGAGGGCCTTCTCTCACCAGCCCGTGGCGGTGATGTTGCGAGGGCGGCTTATCGCGATAAGAGCCCGTGAGGAGAATGGTATTCACACAGGGTCCCCTTTTTGATGATATAGACCTTCTTCGAAACGAACATGATCTGCATTATGAACGTTGTACTCAAAAAATGTTATGCCAATACAAAGGACCTTGCCGTCTATAAGCCCTTTCCCCAAACGCCATGTCTACAACCTTATAGACGGTCATACATCCGTGATCCCCTCAGAAGATCGCACTCCAGAATCCCACAGCTTATATGGCGACAGCTGCGTCTGCTGCGCGGGTGCTCTCTGCGTCCGTCTCTTTATCTGTGACCTTCAGCTTCTCCTGGACTAACGTGCTCGCATCGTCCACACCGCCATTGACGCCCTTAGCATCCGCGCCTCTCAGATACATCTCCGACTCGCCAATCACACTGCCGCCTGCCGCCCACCTCCTCTTCTGCTCCGCCCTCCTCTCATCACACAACTTCATCAGCGCCGGCCAGTATACCGAGTGGTCATACTCGAAATCCAGCGCGCCCTCACTGAACTCGGTCCACAGCTGCTCGGCGGGGACGTACGTCTTCATGTCCTCGTTGAACTTGAGCTTCTCCTTCGTGACAGGGTCCAGCAGCGGCTTGATGATCTTGAAGAAGCCGACCACCAGGAAGGGCATGTTGATGATCAGCGCCTTGCCCAGCCTCTCGGGGTAGTACGTCTGCAGGATATGCAAGACCTCCTTGGCCTGGCTGATGGGCGGCGACGTGTTGCTCCGGCCGGAGCTGGACTTGAAGTTGATCAGCAGCGCGAGCATCTCCTGGCCGGCGGGCATGAGCTCGATGGTGCGCTCGAGCATGAAGACCAGGTGCTCGACCTGGCGGTGGCTGGGTTCCGTGTTCTGCCGCCCCGGGTTGAGGTACTGGCACGGCCGGCCCTCCTTGTCGAAGCCCAGGATGATCTGCTTGCCCGTCTCGTTCTCAGGTGAGATGTGCTCCGAGGTCAGCTTGTCGTAGACGCCGAACTTGCGGCGCCAGAGGAGGGTGTCGATGAGGCGCTTCTCGGATTGGGCCTGGTGCCATTTTGTGGCGCGCAGGTAGCGGAGGAGACACTCGCGGGTGAGCCAGAATTTCTCGTCCTCGGTGAGGTCGGCGGGAGCGTCCTTGGGGATGGTGAGGCCCTCGGCGTCGGGGGTGGACCAGTGCTTCACTTGGTTGAGGAGCCAGTCGTACTTGTGTCGTTGCTCCTCGGTGAGTTCAGGGGCGGGCTTGGGGTTGCAGCCCGCGACGGGGTGCTCGGGGGGAGTCTTCAGGGGAGGAGCTTTCTCTGCCGTGTCCGCCATGTTGACTGGTGTGCGTCGCGTGAGACTGTCTGGAGGCAGTGTCTGGAGGCAATAGGTCCTCGCTCGGATGTGGGCTCTTGCTTCCCAAAAGTCGCAGAAAAACGGTATCGAATAGAGTCGGCTCCAAGGATCGCCCCCTCCAATCGTAGACTGGTGTACGAGAAACAACGGGGGGTGAAATGATGGGAGAGAAGAATGGGTTCTATTAAAACGCCTAATGACTCATTTCACGCAAATGCAAATCAGAAAAGGGAGCAATTTCACAGCCCTGCGACCACATCACAAAGTTGACTGTTGGATGAGAATGACATGTCGGTGAGGCTCGAGTTCCCGAACCGAGAGAGAGTAGATTCTCCACCCGTGGACCCGGGCCAGCTGCGCGATCTTCAGGGACCAGGTCTGAGGTTTGGGCGCGCTAAATCTCGGCTCGCATGGATGCCATGTTCCGACGACGGAAGGCAAGCCGGCTTATCGATAAGGCCGCACTTAAACCACCAAACGCGTCAAGACGCGTCTTATTTCACTTGCGCTTGCGAAGCGGAAATGTTTCGACGTTCCCCTCCAGTCCCCACAGTTCAACATGGCAGAGTCAACCGTCGCAGAACTGAACGAGCGCTTCGCAGCCGGCGACAAGGGCCTCGGGCAGGATGTCATGGTCGAGATGCAGTCCATCATGCGGCTGCACGACCTGTCGCCCGAGGACCTGTACTTCAAGTGGGAGTCCTACTGCATCAAGCTGGACATAGAGGCCACACCGCCGTCCTTTGACAGGATGCGCGCCTTCAAACAGAATCTGCAGAATGATCTCGAGAAGAGCACCCGCACACAGGTACACAGCAAGCCCGACAAGAGGCTGGGTGCCACCCCGAGGACAACGGGGAAGGGTGGTGATGTGTTTGGCATGTGAGTTTTGGGACCGCATGGCTAGTGTCGCCTTCTCCTACTGATACCCCTCTCTGCCTTGCAGGATCGATGGTCTCATGCCAAACACTCCAGCTGCCCGGAAAAGCGCCATCAAGAAAAAGGAGACTCCCGTATCCCGTGTCAAGTCAGACCTCGCCGGGAGCTCACCAGATCACAAGTCTCCGGCCAGCTTGAAAGACCAATTGGACTCCATAGGGGCTCTTCCGTACGTGAAACCTGCCCCGTGTTCAGGAAACGAAGACAACTTCTAATCTTGGACCAGTCCGTCCTCCTTCAATGAGCGCACAAATCCCGGAGAGGTCATCGAGGTCCTGAACAGTCAACTGCCAGCCGCCGAACCGCCAATCGCACCATTCGGAGAGTCACGCATCAAGTTGACTGCTGCATCCGACCAGAAGAAGCTTGCCTACAAGCCCCTGGGCATGAAGCTGTCAGAAGCCTCCGAGATTCTGGACGACCGGATAGACGACTTTCTGAATCTGGTCAAGGATCACCACAAGCTGGACGACGACGTTTTCGGAAGTGCGGCAACGCAGAGCACATCGGAAATTGTTGCCGTCGGCCGGATCGCCTCAGACTCCCTCGAAGGCAAACTCAATGCCGCCTCCCTGGTCCTGGAGACGTCCCGAAGGACAGGCGGTGGTCTCCGCATACCACTCAACCTGGACAAGATCAAGAGCTACCAGTTCTTCCCCGGTCAGATCGTGGCACTGAGAGGAAGCAACACCTCAGGCCACAATTTTACAGTCACCCAGATTCTCGAGACCCCCCTTCTGCCGAATGCAGCATCCACCGCCACGGCCATGTCCGCCCATCGACAAAAATTTCTAGGGGGTCCGGATGCGATGGACACGGACAGCGAGCCCACGCCTCTGAACATCATGTACGCCTCGGGCCCATACACTGCAGACGACAACCTCGACTTCGAGCCTCTTCACCAGCTCTGCACGATAGCAGCCGACACCTATGCCGACGCTGTTGTCCTCACCGGGCCGTTTATCGACGTGGACCACCCGCTCATCGCATCGGGTGACTTCGACCTCCCCGAAGAAGCAACACTCGACCCGGACACAGCCACCATGGCCACAGTATTCAAATACATGGTCTCTCCTGCGCTCAACCGGCTGGTCGCCTCCAATCCCACGGTAACAATCCTCCTCGTCCCCTCCACCCGGGACGTGATCGACAAGCACGTGTCGTGGCCACAAGACATTTTCCCAAGAAAAGAACTGGGCCTCCCCAAGACTGTGAAGATCGTAGGAAACCCGATGACCCTGTCTATCAACGAGATGGTCCTTGGCATATCCTCGCAGGACGTCCTCTGGGAGCTCAAGGGCGACGAGGTGATGAGTCGACCAGCGCCAACGCCGGACCTGCTGGCGAGGCTATCAAGGCATCTCATCGAGCAGCGCCATTACTTCCCGGTCTTCCCGCCCATGGACCGGAGTCGATATCCAAAGACCGGAACCGTGGAGGGCGTTTCGGAGGGCGCGATGCTGGATGTGAGTTTCCTGAAGCTGGGCGAGATGGTGGGTGTTCGCCCGGATGTGTTGGTGGTGCCGAGTGCATTACCGCCTTTTGCCAAGGTATGTTGAGCCCCGATTGCTACTGTTATTTCTGTAGAACAAGACTCCTGACAGTATGTTATAGGTTGTCGAAAGTGTCCTCGCCATCAACCCAGGCTACCTCTCCAAACGCCGCGGTGCGGGCACGTATGCGCGGATGACGCTGTATCCGCCGTCCCTGTCGGATATCGAGGGCAGTGAGGGTATGATGGGCCACAAGATCTTTGACAGGGCGAGGGTGGAGATCACCAGGATATAATCAGACAGGCAGCGAGACGGACAGGCTGTACATAATAGAGCATGGAAGAAGCAGGCCGAAGTTTGGGTATCTTGAATTTTGCCGTCCAACGATCAATGCACGCATGTGACCCATCTAGTTGGTGTCCACCCTCCGGCGCTTGTCGTCGTCGTGCTTGTCCCGCTCGCGCGAGTAGTCTCTCTTCCGGCTGTCCCTGTAGTCATCGCGGTCTCGCCGTCGAGGTGAGCGGGATCGTGACCTGTCTCTCCGTCCAGGCGACCTCGACCGCGACCTGTCTCTCCTGTAGCTGTCGCCTCCGCGCCTGTCCTCCCTCGGCCGCTCTCCCCTGTCCTTCCTCTCGCCAAGAGGCATCGCATTCGCCCCCTTCCCACCATAGTCCCCGGCGCCTCTCGTCTCGTCTCCATCACCATACCGATCCCACTGGCCCCTCTCCCTCCTCGGATCATCGAACCGGCCCCACTGGCCCGTATCCTCACTCTTCAGATCCTTGTACTTGCTCGCGCCCTTCTTCCCCAGCTTCGTCATATCCCGCATCTGCAGCGCCTGCGGCAGCAGCTCCCGGTTCTTGACCTCATCCGCGAACCGCGCACCCATGAGATCCCGCTTATCCAACCCCATCTTCTCGCTCTCGCCCTGGTAGAAGGCGCCCTTGTGGTAGTACTTCTGCATGTACCCCATCTTCCCCCTCCCCTCCTTCTCCTCCCTCTGCCGCGCGATCAGCTCCTCGTCCTCGGCCCGGCGCTCCTCCTCCGTGAGCCGCTGCCGGCGCTCCTTCTCGGCGATCTCCTTCTCCCGGGCCTCGATCTGCGCCCGCGCGCGCGCCAGCCGTCGCATCTCCCGCAGCCGCCACGCCGCGTGCTCGGCCGCCGGGTCCAGCCCGTCCGTGTCGTCGATCGCCTCGCCGCCCTCCGAGGCGGAGTCGTCCCAGTGCTTGTGGCCTGCCGCGCGCGCCGCGAGATCTTTCTGGATCTGCGCCTCGACGAGCGCGTCGGCCTCGGCGCGGCGGAGGGTGGCTTCGTCTTGGGGTTCGTCCTCGGGGGGCTGGTCTGTGCTGGTGAGTGTTGCTGTCTGTTGTTGTTGTTGTTGTTGTTGTTGTTGTTGTTGTTGTTGTTGTTGTTGTTGTTTGGTGGCCTCGCGCTGCGCCTTGGAGATGAACTTGGGCCGCACCATCACCGGCCGCCGCGTCTCTTCCTCCGAGCTGCTCTCCTCCTCCTCCTCATCACTATCGCTTCCGTCTTCTTCTTCTTCTTCTCCTTCTTCATCCTCCGAGCTCCCCCCCTCCGACTCGGTGACGAACCCTTGCTCGCGCGCTTTGCGCTCCACCTCGGCGAGTCTCTTTGCCGCGGCTTTGCGCGCCGCGTCGTCATCGACAACCACGGGTCTCGCAGCGGCGCCGGTGCTGATGACTTTGCCCGGGCCGGCGACCTTGGGCGGCGGCGCGACGGTGCGCTTCTTGGGCGGCTGCTCGGCGGGGGGCTGCTCGGCGTCGGCGTCCGAGTCCGAGCCCGAGTCCGAGGCGCCGGTAGGCTTGCCGGCGCGATGGCGCGCGGGCTTCACCGGGTTGGCGGTCATGCGTTTGGGTGGCATTTTTTCGAGGGTTGCTGGTTGGGAGAGGAAGGGGAGGTTGGCAGGTGTTGGAGTTGGAAGTTTGGCTGCAGTTGCTGGGAAGACGACGTTGGAGGTGGGACCTGGCTCGTTTGGGCTAGACCAGTGTGGTTTGTATGGGGCCTAGTGTATCCAGTCTTGAGGCTCTAAGAAAAAGGATTAACGCTAAGAACACAGGCACTTTGTGCTCTTTTTTACAAGTCATGGTCATGACCCGGAACATCAACAAGCGACTTGAGCTTCCACGACCCAAGTTTCCGTAGGAATCCTACTGATTCAATGTGATGGCGTATATGTATTGTTACATTCAGTTCAGTCTACCAGACTTGCTGACCCGGGAATGTCTTGTAGTTCTGCAAACAAATGGGCCTCTTCTCAGCCCCCGGTGCATATGAGCAGTCCTGCTCATGGCATCGCATCAGTATCTCAGCAGTATCAATGTCTTGGATTTTGCTTGGCTAAACACTGGTGCAAGGACGAGTTGCTACTTGTCATTGTTAGCCTCTGACCACTGCTACAAAGCATGCCACTAATCCAGGAACCTCGAAATCATTGGTGCTTTGGAATCAGTGACCAGGATTCATGTTTCTGCAAAGCAAGACTTGGCAATTCCATTGTCGAAAAAGAGCAATAAGATACGTTCAGAGGCCGAAGGAGTCTGTGAATGATGAACGCGTCTGACAGACTTGCTTTCTCAATAGCCTATTCCACATACTCTATATCATTCACTGAGATCTATAGCCCCAGGAATTTGTGAGAAAGAGAGGACCACAGGTAGTATATTAATGTCAGAAAAGTACCACTCCTTCCACCATTAGATCCATCCCTTCAACATCAACACGTTTTTCCACTACCTGGGTAACAAGAGCCCAACCACTTCATCATTCACCCTCACCAACAGAGCTGTTAACATAGCATCAGAAACAGCACCTTGGACAGCACCAAATACATTTTATCATAGAGAAATCAGGACACTCACTGGCATCCTTCGACAATCCAACCGAAACCATCCACCATGTGTGTGGGCCATCCCAAGCGCTTTGAGTGCGGCCACATTGTGGTCACATACAACTTTTGTCACTCGTCTTTTTCTTCCACTGGCAACCAGGGTCATCAAGTACCCTGTAACAACACTGACTCTGCAGAGCCTGCGGACATACGCGGGAAGTGCCCCTTAAGAGTCTGCATCTGGAAGCGCAACGAGACCTGGAAGTGCTGTCAATGCAACCATTGGCCCAACGCACTCGGATTCTGCCAGGGGCGGGTCGCAGACCAGACACAATTGTCTGGGGATAGGCAGTGCCTCCACGGCAGATGCAGCGAGTGCCTTGTCCCACCGAGTAAGTCTCTGGCCCTGTTGGGTGTAACACTTGAATCTGTTTAGCTGTATATTGATATACGATCTACAGAAACCCCTGTCCCATTGCATTGGGTTGAACCGGCGACCCCAGGTACCGCTTCTAGTACCTAGGAGCTGGTAGGCCATCGTCCTGTGGACAGCAATGAGCCATGTCCACCCTGGGCAGGCCATGTCTGAGGTTGATGAACCCTGAGCAAGAGACAGCATTCGGACTGTAACAGGGCTACAATGCTGTATCTTTCTGGAATTTGCATGGAATTTTGTTACGAAAACAGTGGATTCATGCCTCACTATGCGGAATTTTGCTTTCTATTGGAAAGGCAGAACCTGTCTGTAATTTTGGTAGATTCAACCCAACCTAGTAAATGGCATCATGTTCCCCTTCATGTCTTGAGATGACCCGAGTAGCCTTTGTTCTTACAAGCTCAAGAGAACAATGCATTACTAGAAGCGACTTGGGCACTATATAGGTAAATGGAAGTGATCTTTCAAACCCTCTAACATGCTTCCAACGATGTCTGTATCAACCAAGAGGACTGGAAAGTATATGGAGGAATTTCCATATTACTATAATTCGAGGTAGGTAACTTAAAAGGAGCTACTTCAAGGGCGCCTGGTCTTGAAAAGCTTGTTGGGGCATGCTATTTAGTGACCCCTTATTACCTTACTAGTTTTGTAGCAGCTGAGAAACGAGTAGTCTTCTGTAATCCTAGACTCAGCGATGCAAATAAAGAGTATCCTAGGTCACATTGCCGATGGCATTAAGGGCAGCAGGAACTGTGCACACTCGGCTAATCTACCGGCGAGAAACTATAAGTATAATAAGTTCTAAAAGAAAAATGGACTTTAACTAATATGAAAAGTTCTTAATTTTAAAACCTTTGTCTTGCATAGTTGAAACTCCATTGATGTTTAATATGTTTAAAAGAGCTGTTTTAGCAAACGCTGTCTTGTTCAGATTTCTGGACTCCCTGACCTCGAGATGAAATGTTGTTCAGGTCTAGACGAAGCAAGGCGTGCCTAAGGATAGTCTTTCAGAAGAGCCACCTGGTCGGTGTGAATCTATACAGCAGAAACATGCGGAAATAAATTTAAGCAGTTGGTTTTCGCTTGGGATCAACTTCCTTTCTTACTCTGAATCTACCGTGGAACAGTCCAACACCTTGAGGCTGAGTTTTACGAACAGCCCTCATCCAGCCTCTGAGCACAGAACTATAAAGGCAACCAATCCCCAGTAAGCTGCTGAATCGGTCATTATCACCCATAAGAGGCTTAAAAGATTTGCCAATATTCTTCCTGTATTCAGGCCTGCTTTGTTTCATCATCCAAATTTTCCAAACTTGCAAACAAGAAGGTTGCACCACCAACTTCACCATGCCTCAGAAGCCCCCTCAGTGGAAAAAGAAGAAGAATAAGAACAAACAGGAGAATCAGGCGCAACAAGATACGGAAGACCAGGAGAGACAAGAACCTATACCCGACAGCGCAAACGAGCACAGTACGTCCTTCAAAGGAAAAGGCCGTTATCATACCACGCGCCAAACGAGGACCCTCTCCCTCTAACGCTTCTATAGACTCTGCAGACACCTCCAGCGACACAACCGCCACCGAATACGAGAATCAGATACGAGAGGCTGTGGGCAGAATCGATCAGCTCTTGGGCCGCCTCCTCACCGGTCGTTGCACCAACGCGGATCGCGAAGCTACCATGCCCATCGTACACCGCGCTGTCCAGATCATACAAAACAGCCACGCCACCAACGAGGCCGAGGTTGCAGCCGTTGAGGAGCTTCACGCTGCTGTGGAGAGCGCCAGAGCTGGCATACGTGCCTACGAGATCGTGCTGGAGGAGATTAAGCGCAACGAATCCAAGGAGAACGGCAACAAGGACCGAGACAACAGAGACGGTGATGGCAACAATGGCACTAATGGCCCTTCTCAGGCGGCGTAGTGACCACTGAGAGATATTTTCACTAGTCCTAAAAGTTCTCACGGACTACCTGCCTTAGGCATTGGTCTAGACCGCAATTATCTGCTTTTCTACCCACTAATAGAACCAATTCTCTAACGCTCCCATTTAACTTCCACACCAACACCATAACAACTTGGGAGATGAGATTCTCCTCCCAGAACAAGACCTATTTGGTTCTTCCACTCCCAAATGGAAAAATCATCATTTACACACTATTGATAAAGGGGAGATATCAGAATAGAGAAATATCGAATCTGATATTGATACTAATATGCTGGCGCTTCCTTCTTTCATTTGACTTGCTGTATCTACTGAGAATTCTTGATCTTCTCAAACTCAGGTGCAAAACATAAATGGCACAGACAAATTCTAACTCTTTTTAGAAACGCGGTATTGAGATATTGAGGGTATTTCAAGCTGATCGTCCAGCATGATCGTATTCGACCGTACTTTTGAGTGACCAGAATCAGTAAGCTGTGGATAACCCATCATAGAGCACATTGATACTTTAGATGGAGCTCTAGATTCTCAGAGGCATTTCGAACTCTTTGGAAGTGATGGTCCGGGCAGGGACACTTCCATAGTACCTGTCCCTGGGCATTCAGCATGATAAGCCTCTATAGGATCAAATCTGGTGTAAACAATTGCCCCTAGCATTAAGACAGAATGATAGAAGAGAATACAGATGCATTTGGTTGAGACCATGATGCACAATGTCTTTCTCTAAGAACACCTACGATAAGATGAACCACATCAGTTTCGTTGAGAGAATGGTATAACTTCTCTTCTACTTGAAAACAACTTTCGAAGACTCTTGTATACAGTACAGGACCCTATCAGAGCTCTCTCCATAGTCCAATCGTCTTCTATTGAAACCAAAGAAGTGTGGGAGTCCCGAGAATCCCAAGCGCATCCTCCATGCTTGATTCGACCTGATTTAGCGCATGCCTGACTTTACTGGTGGAGGTTGGCACGCAAGGGCTCACAAGGTGGTGTAACCCTGCCCGGATGCGCCATTTCGAAAGACCTTGATTACAAACTTTAAGATGGCATTGTAATTTTCCTATATTGCTGGATAATAAGGATATCATCCCAACTACTATTAAGCTGTCGGTGGTAAGATATGCCCTCATAAGGTGGTGATAATGAATCAAGACAGCTTTATAAGATGACCTTTGGGTACCTAAGATATCGAGATATCGTTATAACATGCTTCAATATGGACTTCGCGATGCAGGCTTCACGTCAAATTGTATTATATGCAATGGACACAATGAAGAGAGAACACGGAAATGAGCCAAAGCATGAGCTCGCACCGCAGTAAATCTGGCTACCAGGTGCACAGACCAGTGTTGCCCCCAGTAATACTTGACTACCTGCAATGCTATTTCCACTGCATGCATTGGAAAGTCTGCTTGTTTAAGTTAAAGATTACATGTGGCTTGGAATTCTGTCTATTTCCATCTCTCCCTCTTCAGGATTCTCATTTGTTAGTGTTTCAATCCAACTAAGTCCGGAGCCAAAGTTGTTTTCAGACAGAGGAAGGAGGTAAGTTTTCAGGAGATGATTATTTGTAACAACCATGGAGGTTACTGATTGCCTTCAGACTACTAGCATATCTTTGATCAAGCCTCAAGACGAGGTCGACAGAGCCCAAATAGCTACACTGTCCAGGGTTGTCATGCCTTCTCCTCAGGACCAACCTCCCGCCGGCAACAGCAACAGCAACAGGGGCTATGCCAACAGTAAGCATATCGCCTAGACTCAATTATCCAACCTCTAGTGGAACTCCTCACCACTAACAGTCCTAACCTCTACAAAGATAACCAGCCCAAAGCCCCCGGCCCCTGCGTCGCCGACAGCCTCGACATACTGAACGCCGAACTCAACCGGCTCCTCCCTGGCGAGACATTCCTAATGGCCATGATGCGCCGCACTGAGGCCACAGCCGCGCGTCTCCTTGCCAACCTGGCGAGCCCCGACCCTGGCAGCGCCAGCCTCACCGTCAGCATTGCGGGTCTCATGCAAGACATCCACTTCATCGTGAACGCCGTCGACCAGTCCCCCCACCTTGCCGACATCGAGCGTCTGGCCTTCTCGCGGTTTCTTGCCATCATCGGTCCGGCTGGGCTTCGCTTCGAGGCACACCTCATGTCCGAGAACGAAACTGTCGTCAGGGGCTCTGAGGATCAGAAGGACCTTAATGATTCTGAGGAGCCCGAGAACAGGGACGGAAACGGTGGCATTGGCGACGGGGCCTCTTCCCAGGCTGTTGCCCACTAGAAGACGATTTCATAGCCTTCACTGATCCTGACCTCCGGAAGGAGACCTGTCCGTGGTGCCTGATATCACTCCACACAACAAGATGTTTACTCTCTAGGGACAATACATCATCCAGTTGTCTCTGGGATTTGGAGACAACAGAATAGACACTCAACACATTATGAGTTGATACCCACGTGTTAAGTGCTTCCCCGTCGTCCGTGATTTGAATGTTCGTAGCATCAGAATTTCGGAGAGTGCCGCAACCCGTTGTCAACCGGAGAACACCCGTGGTCCCCCGTGGTCCCAACTCCAGTTTCAGTTCCCATCATTCCTACCACATGTCGTCCGTATGCACCATCCCAATGCGTACCAGTCTATCCAGCTCCAAATCCCTTGCCATGGCCCGTCCGTCCTGCCGAAAAAGAATGTCGTCCTAGTTCTGTCTCGACCTATACGCCAAGCTCCCAAAAGCCCGATCCATCTGCGCACCCTCGTCCTCATGCGCAGCCATCTCGCTCACCTGCCCCACCGCCTGCGGCTGCGCACCACCACCACCACCACCAAGACTCAGCCCCTGCAGCTGCTCACTGACGCTCGCACCGTCGCCAACGTCCCCGCTCATCAGATCAGCCGGGGTGGTCGCATGACCCGTGCCGGCACCGCCGCTGGCGCTTCCGCCCACGCGCTCCGGCTCCAGCAGCCTCGCGTCACTGTCCAGCCAGCCCGGGGCGACGCGGCGTTTCTCGGCGAGCTCGCGGGCGCGGATGCGCTCGTCGAGCTCCTTCAGCTCCCGCTCCGAGTCGGTCTGCAGCTTGCCGATGTACGCCTGCAGAGCGCGGCACGAGGCGATGATGTCATCCGGATGGGCGGCGTGGCCGGACTGCGAGACGACGTAGCGGGGCTTGTTGGCCGGGCTGTCCGAGTCAGCCGTGGTGGCGGTGATGCCGGTTGTCGAGGGTGGGAGGGTCGAGGGCATGGGCTTGTAGGTGTAAGGGAGGGTGGTGGACGTGGGGAGGTTGACGAAGGGGGAGACGGTCAGAGGCACTTGGGCCAGGAGGGGGTGCGTGCCTGTCAAGTGTGAGTGAGAGGGTGAGAAGGTGAGAGGCTCCAAAGGGGAAAGAGGGGGGGGGCTGAAGACGTACGATTGTCATGCATCTGGGCTTATGTAAGCTGGGATCGTCTATTTAGATGAGTCTGTGTGAGAGGGTGTGTTTATTTTGGTGAGATGCACTAGCTTGAGGGGTTATTGTGATGAGCTTGGTGTTGGTGTGAGGAGCCAGAGAAGATGAAGCTGTCACCACTTGGCGCGGCATCAGACATGTGAGGTTCTAGAAGTGGAGTGGCAGGCATCTCGACCCCTGCCACCCCCTGCCACCCCGTGCCCGGGCACCCCCACGCTCGGCAGGTGGGGCTGAGATGCGGCTCTGCGGTGGCTGAGTGGAGTGGCTTGAGTGGCACCCTGCAAAGCTGTAGCAAGGTTGGCCCCTCTAAAATTTCCAGGGCAAACACCCAAACGACAGCTGAACTCTCAAGTGTGAAGCTCATCCTTTCCGGTGAGAACACCCAGCACCGAAAGAATAGTCAAGATGCTGCCGACGACGATACATGCGCCGCCCCCTGTGGATGACTTCATCCTGCTCTCAGTATACCAGTCCACCACACCAGAGAGCTTCCACAGCGGGAAACCCGTGCTGCACTACCACGCGACCGGTGCCAAAGCATGGCTGCCCAAGGACCAACGGTCGAGGGTGCCCATCTTCCCGGCAGATGCACCTGCGTTTGAGGGCGACTCGGGAGAGATGATATCACAGGATGAGATCGAGCTGCTCATCAACTCAGAGTACGATTCAAGAGCCCCTTTGCTAGCACCCATATTGCCTCCCGAGCAGCCGGCTAACAACGCCACAGGAACCTCACCCTCTTCAACACCAACACTAGCACGGGCATTCAGATCCCGTACCCGTCTATAGCACTCCATGCTATGCAGCACAAAGCTGAGCCTGCCTCCGAGGGTGCAGCTGATGGCGCAGCTGATGGCGACGCCTACAAGGCCCCCTGTGTCCTGCTGCAGTTGGACCTCTCCGACGGCGGCTCCGATGACGAGACTTTCGATACCATCCAACTTACTCTCATCCCACCCGCCTCCTCCACCGATCTGTCGTCTCCCGCCCAGGAGGGCTCGGCAACCCGCTCCGAGCAGGAGAAGCTCTTCGACGCCATCACGGCCTGCCAGAACCTGCACCCCGACCCCGTGGACGAGGATGACGAGGACGATGACGGGGACTACTCTGACCGCATCGTGTTCGAGTCGGCCGTAGACGGCTCGAGCGAGGGCATCGAGGGCCTGCCTGGTGTGTTCAGGGGCAGCGCGACGGGAGATCTGCCGCCGCCCATGCCCGGCAGCACCGGCTGGATCACCGCCGAGAATGTAGGGGAGTACTTCGATGCGGACGGGAACTGGATTGGTGGTGGCGATGACGAGGCCGAGGAGGAGTCTGAGGAGCTGGGCGAGGGTGCCGGAAGGGTCCGCGCACGTGAGGAGATCAACGGTCATGAGAACGGGGAGGGCGAGGGCGAGACCAAGCGGCCTAGGATGGAGTAGTGGTCATGCGAGTCTTGCTCTCATCATCTTTGAGAGCTGTTGGAAAGCCAGATTAGAATGCTGCCCTGGGTATGGCTCTAGCATTGGATCGGCCTGTGTCTGTCCCCAGGTTCTGGGACTGATGTTCGCGCTAGTCAGTGTCCGGCTGCCGCTTGTGCTGTGAGTACACACTATGCAGACACCAAGACATGCCTTACGGCGCTAATGAGAACTAGAGCTGCCTGTTGGTTGGTTTGGCTGAAGCTCGGTAGCTTGCCCCGTACCTAATCCCTCGACCTTGACAGCTGTCAGAGGATAGGCCATTCCGGTATGGCCCTACGCTAATAGCACCGGGGCCATTGCTCCAACTCCGCATTACAAAAATATACAAATTTGAGCAGACCTGATCCTTTTGCCAAAATTCTTCCTCCTAAAAACATCAGCCACTTTGGTATTACGAAAAATCAGTCAGGATATCACCACCGTCCACCAGGACATATCCATAATGGCCACCACAACCTTATCATTTACTCGCTACCAATACGACGGGCTAGGAACATACGCAGGTTGCCGCTGCTATCCACGCAACCCATTCCACTCCGGCCCCTTGAGCGACGGCGTAACGCCACCTTGCGGGCTGTCCATCGAGGATCAGGTCCGCCTCAAGGTCATCCCCAGGTCGGATCCCCTGCTTGGATCCGCCGACCAGCTGCTCCGACACAAGAAAGACTCCATCCGGACTCGGACTCCATCACCACGGCCGCCGCTCTCAAGACGCCTGACGGGTCCGCTGGTCAGAAGACTCGCCAAGATTGCGTCTTGGTGGCGGAAGAGGTATGAGGTGAGTCCTTCACCCACCAAGGCCCATGTGCCAACCAGAAAAGAAAAGCTACATCATTAACGCCTCACCTTCCTTAGACTTGCGTCCAGGATTTTTCCACAGGGGTTTTGATCCCTTTGTTAATTTTAAACTTATTTCTTTTATGTTCTTTTATTTTGTCCTCGTTTCCCGCTCTCCGTCTGCCACACCCCCCCCCCCCTCTTTCACAATATGAGATGCGACTGCTGCTAACCGCTTCTCTCAACACCACCACAGACCCCGGAGGCAGAAACCCGCGCCCGACGCCGCGGTCGATCCATCGCCGCCGACGAGCCGATCCACCTAACCCTCATGCCCTACACTGACCCCAGCGCCCCGCCAGCCCGAGCACCACCACCAGCAGCAGCCGGCGAGGCGCAGGATGAGGACGAGAACAGCCACGACGGGACCGAGCACGACAGCAACGCCGAGCAAACGGACGAGGAGGCGGGAACCCACACCAACCCTACCACCGTCATCCCCCAGACCGATCGGGACAACCAGCGTCCCGTCTGCAAGCGGGTCCCCAACCGCGACAGTCTCGCCTCCGACAACGTGCCAGACCTGATCTCGGACTCGGCGTCGGAGGGTCCTCCGACGCCGCGCGCCGGTTCAGACTTGTTTGGCAATGGCGTGGTTGTCAGTGATTATGATGATGATTTTGTCATTGTTATTGATATGGCTTTTTTGGAAGACAGTTTTAGAATTGAACAATAATAATAAAAGTCCTGGCGCACTGGGAACTTGTTGTGATGGGGAGAGAAGATGGGGGGGGGGGGGGTTCCAGTTTGTGGTTCGGGTTGTTTGGGGGCATTTCCT
>MUZK01003833.1:0-17196 GCA_003013055.1 Juglanconis sp. DMW523 | reverse complement strand
CTATCTATCTGCTCGATGCCCCCTCGTTCTCGCGCAAGGGGCTTGTGGCTCTGGGGGTCCAGAAAGCAGATGAAGCACAGGTTCGTCGTCGCTGGAGCCTCTCTGTTCTTCTTTCTTGTTGGTTTCTCCCACGCCAAGGGGTGGGGGGGGGGCACGAACACAGACGCTGCAAGCCACGTGAGGTGTTCTTACCGGTGAACTCATCTCTTCCTGGGTCCCTGGCTCATGCATTGAACTTCGGTGAGTTTGAATTTGCTCGCTTACCTAGGTATACCCTAGATAATTCGTAAAGCCCCGTCGGCAAGATTGCCTTCTGTTCGGGTGGTAGGTATTTGTCTCCCCGGAAGCGATGAAACTGAGCAGACCAGGGCTCGCGCGATATAATATGATCACTGGCACAGATCTGGTGTGTGATGGTTCAGTGTTTGAGCACCTCAGAATGGTGATATATCTTCCCTGATCAACGTACCTCGCTCACACGTATGAACTGTCAACCTGTGAACCATGTCGCTACCGGAAATCAGCCCTGAATCCTACCGTTACATCCCTCTATGCCTGTCTTCACAGACAACTCCACCTCTACGGGCGATGATCCGGCCTGGGCTGCCGCGGACAACGCTCCTTGGATCATTGGTCTGACTACCATCTTTCATGCGGCTGCTCTTGGGACCGTTATCTTGAGACTATACTGCCGAATCTGGATTCTCAGAACAATCGGAAAAGATGACTGGGTTATGCTTTTATCTGTAGTAGGTATCGTCTGTATACTCTACGGGACGGCTTGCTCACCATCCTGATCTTTCAGATTTGCAACTTCGGAGGCTACATCTGCATCATCATCCTAACGAAACATGGTCTCGGCCGGCATGAAGAAGTCGTCTCCACCCACGACATGATGCTCTTCAACAAGATCAGCTGGATCCAAAGTGTCGTTGCCTTCACCTTGTCCATTGGACTCCTCAAAATCTCCATCGGCCTCAACCTTCTGAGACTCGGTGGTGGCGTCTCAACATGGTACAAGTGGTGCAACTGGATTGTTATTGCCTACGTGATCGAATACACGATACAAGGCGTCATCGGCTTCGCTGTCATATGCAAACCACTGGCCGCATACTGGGACACATCCATCGAGGACTACACCTGCGAGTCCCAATCCGTCTTCATTGCCCTATCACTGCTGAACACAGCCTCGAACATTGCCACTGACGTCGCCTTTGCCATCCTTCCGGTGCCGCTGATCTGGAATCTCCAGATGAAGAGGAGGGTGCGGGTATATCTGATTGGAGTGCTGAGTCTTGGGTACATGTGAGCTGTGAGAGATCCCTCTTGTTCCCCAGAACCTCCTCTGCTGAACCTCATTTCGTCCTGCAGATCTGTCGTGATGGGTTGCTTCAAATCCTACTACCAAGTCACCCTCTCGTCGCGGACCGATGTCACTCTGGTCGACCAAATCACAATCTGGGCCTTTCTACAGCTCAACACCGGCATGATCGCGGCGTGTGCTCCTTCGCTGAAGCCCGTGCTCAGAAGATTCCACCAGAACTCGTCACGCGGCCAGCCGCGGAGCTCTATTCCCAATACCGGGGCGTATTTCCCGCCCACGATCGGAGCTCGTCGGGGTTTCCGGGGTGTCGTCAGGCGTTCGCCGACAGGTTACGAGCTGGAGGATCGCAGTACCCTGGGTGATGACTTCAATCCTGCCGGCAAGGGCGAAACGCATGCTCAGGTTACGAGCTCGGGTCCATTTTGCGACCGTGGAGTGTATGAGAGTGAGGAGGCGGCGATCCGGGATCAGGATCATCCAGAGGCCCGAGGCGAGCGTGGTGGCATCATGAAGACGACTCAGGTCATAATTGGGTACCAGTAGATTTTCAAACTGTCGGGTGCGGAAGTCCTTTTGGGTGGTATTTTTCTTTTGGCCTGTCTAAGGAGTGCCGTTGTATTGAGAGTTTATTTACCTTCATCAGAGTCTTCGGAAGTGGCTTCGGGATTTGGATAGTCTGATGGTATTTCAAGCAAATATCTCCCCAAGTTGGAAACGCTCCTATTTTCACCAAGATTCTTTTCAGGTCCCCCCCGGATTCCCACTTTGACTAGGCAACCTCACAGCTACAATCGCACAACATGTTGGTCTTCCATGGTCTCAAGAAACGCGTGACAACCCATGGAAAGGCCTAGCCCGTTGGTCAGGATCCTGCCCCTGTTCACGGTCCATAAACAGCTCAGGAACTTTTGGATATTGGAACTCCATTCTGGCCTCCGGAGCATTACGCGAGATGAAGTGATTGCAATGGTGAGACGAGCTGAGTGATGTTGGCTGCAGGTCATGACAAGCCTGTCTCATTACGGTGTGCATACATGCACGCATTGAGTGTGATTCCCCTGATCTTGCTGGGAATATTTCCGGGTACAAAATAATGTTCAGTCCCTCAAGGGTTACCGTTTCGAAACTTTTGCAAGCGAGGTCCACTTCTTGCTCCCTACAGAGGGCCCTCCGAACACCCCAGGACATCAGTAACCTATTAGAGCCAACTGCACACGTCGCCTGCAGCAGAATACACTATGAACTGTGGTATACGGTCTATGCGGATCTGCTGAGAACGGAGACCCACGCAACCGGTCAGTCGGTAATCTACCGGATGTCTCCCTCATGGATGGAGTGATCCATAATGCCACTCCGTATCGAGTGTCTATCTGCGCTTCACGGCCAACAGAATCCAACTCACCGTACGATTTGTAAGGATAATCGGGGAGTCTATCACATGGCACTTCATGTGGAGCAGGACGGAGGTAGCAGGGCCTTTTCGGTCCGTCGTCGAGAACAGAGACCTGATAACCAAAGTGCAGCCGGTGATGAATTCTTCTGCGCACCAAAACGACACCTGGGTAAACCGCTTCTCAATACTGGTACTCGTCACCTTTCAGACCCCGCCATCTCCAGGCCACTATGCCTTCTTTCACGACCCTTGTGCTCGGTGTGACAAGTCTCCTGGCTTCGAGTGTGACATCTCAAGATAACGCCTTCATCACGAAAGATGTGATAATAATTGGCGGGGGTGCAGGAGGCGCACATGCAGCCGTGAGGCTCATGAGAGATATGGGCCAAGACGTTGTGCTCATCGAGAAGGAGTCAATTCTGGTAAGTCATCATCCAGTATCCGATGTTCAGGTCACCAGTCTCGGCTAACAATATTCTCTCTGAAGGGCGGCATGGTCGACAGCTATACGGACCCGACGACCAACACACCCTATGATTACGGCGTGGCGACATTCACAGATTACGGCAATGCAACTTCGTTCGTCAAGAGCCTCGGCATCGACCCAGTCACCCCGGAACTCTACAGTCCTGTGCTTGACTATGTCGATTTTACCACCGGCAGTCCCGTAAACTTCACCTGGCCGGCTACGGATGCCCAAACAGCAGCGATGGAAAGGTACGCCGAGGTTTGCGAGCTCTACGAGGACATGCTCTTCCCAGGCTACTGGAACTTCCCCAACGGCAGTGACATCCCGGACGATCTGTTGCTCCCCTTCGGCGACTTCGCCACCAAATACAACTTCAGCGAGGCTCTGCCGCTCATGTTCGACGTCACGCTCCAGGGCATGGGGGATTTTGTGGAGCTGCTGACCATGTATGTCATGAAGGGCTTCAATTGCCAACTCGCCCGGATTATCCTGGGGACGCAGAGCCAGTTCAAGCCTGCCAGCGGGAGGAACCAGGACATCTACGACGCCATCGCCAAAGTGCTCGGAGACAATGTGCGCTACAACGCCACCGCGGCGAGCATGTCGCGGACCGAGGACGGCGTCACCGTGACCCTCGAAAACGTCGACAACACCACGACGACGTACCAGGCAAAGAAGCTTCTGGTGGCCATCGCCCCTTACCTGGAAAACCTAAAACCCTTCGATCTCGACGACCAAGAGACGGAGGCTTTCTCTCATTGGCAGTACACCAAACTCTTTGCCGGCCTCGTCTCGCACCCGTCCCTTCCTCTCGGCCAGGGCTTGTACAACCTCCCCGCCGCGGCCGCCCCCGCCAACTACCTCGCCTACCCACCGGTCAACTTCACCTGCTTCTTCGACGCCGTCGCCTCAGACACGTCCATCTTCCAGGTCATCGTCGCCGGCGACGAGAACCTCGACCAGAGCGGTGCCCAGGCGCTCGCCCAGGCGCAGTTCGACAAGATGCTCGCGTCGGGCGTCCTGCCGCCCGCCCGCAACCAGACCTCGCAGCTGGAGTATCTGGCCTGGGCGGACCACGGACCGATGACCGTCTCCGTGACGGCGGAGCAGTTGAGGGGCGGGTTCATCCAGCGGCTGTATGCGTTGCAGGGGCATCGTTCTACGTGGTACACCAGCGCGGCGTTTGCGAGCAACTTCCAGACGACCATATGGGAGAACAACGAGGTCATCCTGCCCAAGATGCTCGCGACTGACTAGTTAGCCTGGGTAGGTGGAAGGTAACTGGCCTTGATCACGGCTATGTATGCACTGAGTTATCAACCACTCCTCATGGAAAGGATGGGTTGAGGGCACGTCAGCTTGCAGGACGCCTTGCTGGGTTGGTATGAACACTAATGGTCGGTCTCTTTCCATCCCACCTACCTAGAGGTACAGTATGGGACACCAAACACAAAGGAGGCCCTCAAGGCTGTGCAGTAATGGGCGTGGCTTTGTGCATGGGTTATGAGTTAGATATAAAACCAAGCAACGTCTCAAATTCCTAGTTGTTGACGTTCAACCCATCCTTTGGGAGGGAAGCAAATTAAAACTTCGGCGGAATACTGTGACCCAAGTTCCATTCATGAGCTCGTGTTCCAGCCAACTCAACTTTCCCCAGTCGAAGTGGCAAGCTGCCTTGCCGATTCCAGCTTTCCTCGCAAGCCAATCAGGTATGTCGAGTCCGATAAACAAGTCTACGTAGGTATTTTGCTTTTTACCCTTACTAGGCTCAGTTTTGCCCCTAAAACGAAAAAATTGCCGACCGCGGGTCTGGTTTCAGTATTTTCGAGTGGCCGAATATACTGGCATCCGGCCGTTAGCCGCGACATTCCGCTAAAGTCTGCCCATTATTTAGGTTTTAGCAAGCGGAAAGGACTGCTCTGAAACTCGGTTTTTTACCCATACTCAGATATTCCTATTTGCCGATTAGGCACTTTCCGAACTGCTCACTCGATCAACCTAAGCAAGCTAGATGATTTCGCAAGTAGGCTAAACCATAGGTCCAGGCTTATTAACTTGCTTGAGTTGGGCTGGAACGCCTGCTTAGGCATATATTAGGTAACAGATCACAGGAGCGGGTCTTTAAATATTAAGGTGCTAAGGAGTAGGATCGCCGCTCAGATCGAGTCGCACATCCGACTTGGCGTCGTCTGAAGTATTTTTAATTCGGAATACCAGTTTCGAAGTTATAATGATTAGCGTTGTCATGGGACTTGAAACCTTGACGGCTGGATTTCCGACGGGGAGCCCTCGCCTTACTTATTATAAGCTTGAATACTTGCTTACCTCCTACCCTTCGACTCTCAAGAGGCCCGGTTATGGCTACCGTTCGCTTCCATTCCTTTAGCGAATCCTTTAATCAATATAGTCTCTCTTTACAGCCTCCAGCAGGCCTATATTTCTAAATTTTCAACTCAACCGTCAACATGCAACTGTTCCTAGGCGTTTATGAACGAACCCTGTTGCAGGGCTTTGCGATCATTCATAAGACCGATGAGTGGTTGGTGGTTATTATTTTTTAAGCTGTTAATATAGCTAGAAAAGCTGTAACAGTTTCCTTCATATAATGGAGAATGCCCGAAAGCCTAGCACCCAAGATCATACAGTGCCGTTAACAGTAAGAGAGCAAAACAATAGCCAAACCTTAGACTAGAGTGGATGATGATGACGAGATTATGAGAGCTTCACAAGCTAGTCGATGCTAGCTTATGATGCCATCAATCATGAGACCGATAAGCCCATGTTAAATTGCCTGACCACCCGGAGAAGACGAGAATCTTCTATAACGCAATACGAGCCTTCGCCAAAAAACCCAGGCTTGAACCTAAGTACACTGTCGAGAAGCATCCCTGGAGCTCCCTCCCTGACGGGGCAACAGGTGGTCCCGCACGATACTGATCTCTCACTTGGTCTATGACGAGGCCAGGTAATCATTGACACCGCAGCCCATCCGCGCGGCTGTATGTTATTTCCGCATGACTTCCTCCATGATTGTCCGGATAAGTACTGCGTCAGGATCCTGCGGGAAATGGTCCCAGTCTTGACGCATAGGGCTAAGATCCTCCACTCATAAACGACTCGGTTATGCCGGACCCTGGGACATTACCGGGACCGCGAAGCAAAGCTGAGATCTAGCGACTTGAGCATGCTGGAGATACAGAATGCAGGTCAGTAGTGTTATTATGCTCCTCTGATTTTTTTTCAGCAGCCCTGATACTTGGTTTCAGTGTCCTGATCAACTTTGCTAACCACAAATTGCAGGTGAACGGGAATTAGGGGAATGGGAGAGGATTTTCCAGCAGGCTGATGAAATATTTACTTCCAGGGGAGCTTCGCAACCGGATGGATCACAATTCTGGATTTTGGTGGCAGAATGGAAGGGTTCGGCGCCATGCTCCAGGTTAAGCCATATAAATATTGGAAGTGAACTGGGTATTCGGAGTCTGGCCGGGGGCTGATCTGCAATAGTTGAATTTGTCTTCTTCGGTGGATATGACCATCCCTCCCTCTTTTACTGGTCCTCTCACCAGAACACAGAAACAAGGCCAAGTGAGGCAACGGTCGAACCCCAAGCCGTCCCCGAATCCGTTCGGTTCAACGCTGTGGTTTCGAGAATACATAGGTATGGAAGCTGATGGAGAATAAGCCCAGAAAGTCCAGTAAAACAGTCCAGCGCATGATCGGGCTCGTCGAGGAAGCTGGCGTGCCCGTTGGCAAGGCTGTGCCTCTTAAGGTTCCTCTAGGGACCGAAGGTCGAGGTAGAGACCGGTAGGTAATGAGACGTCGTTGTCACCAATGGGCTGATCCGACATTTTGCCGGTAAGCCCCAAGACTTGAGGGTTAGGGGCCAAGGGCACTTATGTAATCACAATGCAGCATTCCAACGAATTTTATCCAGACTCGCAAGCCAAAAGGCAATATTCCGCCGACGTCTATATATGAGCCTCACTTCCTGCAATGTTCCCAAGCTCATGTCTACCTACAAGATGTCTTTTACACCACCACAGCATCTCCACCAGAGCTTGACTCCCTGAGCTCCGAGCTCGCCGGGGGTTTTCAAAACTCGAAAATTCAAAATGCCTTCGCTGCCGGTCTCCTCTGCCAACCTCGAGGAGTTTACCAATGAGCTCAGCGGCTTCATTCTGACTCCCCTTGTGCGACATATTACAGGAGGTATTCATGTGAACGACGCACTCATCCATGATTCCTGGGGAGCTCTACCGTCTGAGTGGACGGCTTATTGGGACGCGCTCCCGGATCACCGTCTCGCACAGCGGGAGCTGATAGACAGCATTGACGAAGACTCTCCGAATACCCAGGACACCTCACTGAAAGGCGAAGCCAAAGGCCTCTTATCTCCGCCACGGTCACTCGTCAAGTGGCTGGAAAAACTGCAGGCGGTGTCTTTTCCGCGCACTCAGCGCCAGGGTCCAATCCTCACCCTACCGGAAACACTCACCTCTTTTATGAAGACCAAGAAAATCAACGAGGTCTCAGTCGCGGCCGCTTACATTCACGAAGTTTGCCAATCAAACGGTATTAGACGTGTTATCGACATGGGCTCAGGACAAGGCTACCTGTCCGTCACGCTGGCCTCTCTCTTCCCGTCCCTGCGCATACTAGCCATCGACGGCAGCGAATCGCAAGTTGCTGGCTCGAGAGAATTCGCCGCATCACTCGGAATCTCGGACGACAGGCTCACTCACCTCATCCGATACATTGACGTCTCCGCGCCGTTGACCGCTGAGATGGAGGCTTGGGCAGGCGGGCAGAAATGCATGCTCGTGGGCTTGCACGCTTGTGGGAATTTGTCCGAGCACATGCTGCGATACTTCCAGATGTGCCCGTTCATCACTCATCTGGGAGCCGTCGGCTGCTGCTACAACCACATCGTCCCACGTTCAGATGAATGCCCAGATGGCTTCCCTATCAGCGAGCGGTTGAGGAGGCGCGGCGTGAGTCTGAGCCCTACTGCACTCATGACGGGATGCCAGGCGCCGAACAACTGGGCGAGGTCGGACTTGACCCAAGATAGCTCTGTTTACTCGAAGAAACAGCTCTACCGGGCTGTGCTCGAAAAGCTACTGTACGACAGAGGCCTCAAGATCAACACCAGCGAGGATCGGCCGAACTGGGGCATTAGAAAGGGCGACTTGGTTAGCTTCGAGAAGTTCACGAGACGCGCAATGCACTGCCTTGGTATGCACCAGGACAGTGTTTCGACTGAGGACATCAAGAGATATGAAGACCGATATCAGGGCCACGAGGGCAGGATCGCCATCCTGTGGACCTTGAGCGTCTTGTGCTGCAAAGCTGTGGAGAGCGTGATCGCTCTTGACCGTTACTCGTTCCTCGTTGAGCATGAGTTCGAGGGGGTCGACATCGTGCCAATCTTCAACTACAAGGTCTCGCCGAGAAACTTGATGATAGTCGCGGAGAAAAGATAGTCTATAGAACCATGCCAAGGCCAAGAAGCTACCGTGATCGGTTCCCATTGTGTTTATTCGGAGCACGTCCTTTTCCGTATTTATAAGATAGAAACTCATCCGGGCGCCCACGACATCTGGCTCAATAGGCCCAGTCTCATTCGGGGACCTTGAACACGGTTCTCGATATCCTCTCGCTTCCTCGCATCGTATGGTGGATTCATGTTCGAACTGGCGCAATGCGCGCGAAAGACACAGATTTGCCGTTCTTCTGGATCCCGAAGACTTCTTGCTGATCTTTGTACCTTGCGTATTGACTCGAGGTAGACATAAAATGGATGCAAGGAGTAGCTAATGTCCACATCCGGATCTGAGTCGAGTCGTACTGCATTGCTGATTATGGAGAAACTAATTTTCTCCCAATTTTGTTGGGGCGCTGGCGCAACGGTGTGAGTAACTCTCCAATCCCACTGTCGCCGTATCCCAGTCTAACACCCAACCAGAGCGCGTGAGATTCCAGATTTGTCCTCGCGGCAAGTTTCCCGGAGACTCCTCAAGGTTGCAGGTTCAAATCCTGCGTGCCTCACTCTTTTTCTTGTTTTCATCTGACACCTTTTTTATGGTCCCATGGCACTTGGTTTGTCTTTCTTTTCTCGTTCTTTTGGTCGTGGAGGAGAGGGGCGTATTTTATCTTCCCTCTTTTGTGTTGAACTATGTCTACTCTTACCTATGCTGTGCATCTCTTCGACTTGAGCCCAAAGATAAGCCTAAAGAAGTTGGCTAAATACCATACTGGAAGTGGCTGGGCTCTGGCAACGGTTGTCAGAGGTCATCACGCTTAGCAAGAAAGAAATGGTTCCTTCCTTTCGGGTCGTAAAGCCCATCGTGAAGCCCGTCATATAAGGAAGGCACGCAACGGGAAGCCCTCTCGCCCTCTCGTCTGAAGGCTTCGACAAAGACAAAATAGACGAAGAGACGAAACAGAAGAGGCAGCAGAAACCCGTCGAAGTGTCTGAAAAGCAGATAAGGGCATTATTTTCAAAAACTGCCTCGGCCAGAATTTGTCCCGAAGTAAACGAAAACCTAGGTAGTCTGGAAAAAAGAATGTACCTTTCTATATTAATATAGGTGAAAGATACATGCTTATTCTAGTGCACAAGAGCTATTTATTGCACAACGGTAGTTTGGTGTAAGACCGTTTCTTTCGTCTGTACCGTTGCCAGAGCCCAGGCATTTCCGGCACGGTAGTTGGCCAGGGCGACTTCGGAAGGGCCGAAGTCTACTTGGGTCCTATGAGAGTATCACTGAGTCTAGCATCCGCGCCGCCTGGCGTTTGCGAGAAGACCATCAAGGTATCCTTTGAAGCTTGGGTACTTTCAAAGTTATAAGGATCCTGTTCCCGCTCTGCCGTATTTCTACTGCCAGTGCAAACAGAATCCCATCCCAGTCAAACCTATGCCTCTCTGTAACTCTCACGACACCCTGCTACAAACAACATTGGAAATGAGCAAAATGCAGCGATTTCGAGCTTGGATAAGGCGTCTTGCTAAAATGCCAACTTCCAATCACAATGATAGCCATAATAACAACAACCATAATACTAACAACAGCAACAATAATAACGACACGATTCGAAGAGACCAGGCAATCCCTCCACCACCCTACGAGACGATCCATCAACATCTAGATCTCACGGATTTTGCCCCCCATATGACGACCCACGTCATCACTCGGACATCCCAAATCTGCCACGGTCTTACCAGATGAATATTTTGCTCCGCGTCGCCGCCACCGCCTGCTCTGCCGCTGTCCACTTCGCATACGACAATCCCTTCGTTGATATGACTGACGGCGAGGCCGGCGTTAAGAAAATTATCGATGATGCTGTTGCCTTTGGCGTTGATAGAATGAAAGAATGGGCAGCGATCGACGAAGCCCGCCGGCAGTCCTGAGCTCAGACTGTATTTGGCCTGTCTTGTCTTTGCAACTACATCATAGTGGCATCGACCAAGATGTTCCACCCAACTGGGTAAGGCAGGTATAGAAGATTCCCCGTTATTCCCTCTCTCTTGCCTGATCTAAGCAGTGCCTTCGCCATCGCCAAATAGTTCGTAATGAAAACATTTTGTACACTAATCCTACCTGGAAATTTCTCGAACACACCCCTATGCGGCCTTCAAGAATTCTGCCGACTCTTGGAAAGATTTCATCATTATTTAATAAAGGGAGATCACGCGTGCACCACACCTGTTCTGTCACATTCTGTCAATAAATTGTCAAGAGTTGAGGGTCGCCTACCTGGACCAACCCTCGGTGCATCCACCGTCTATTGTTCTCCGCAGAACCGCTTGTACCTATCTACATACCTCATACGGGAGAGACCAAAGAGGGGGCGGGGGGGATGCTGCGCGTGAACGGGTAAGTGCAGCTCTTTAGGTAAGCGTAAGCATGATGAAGCATCCCAGGTGATTCTCCCACAAGCGATTAACCCACGGGCGAGTATCCCACGGGCGGAGCCTTTACTCGTGTGGGCGGGGCCTTCCATTCCTTTGGCTCTCCAGGGTCGGGACGTTCCTGCCAGCTACACGGAGGCTTGATGCTCAGGAAGGAAGCGACGGGCGACCCTGGGAGAGCTGGAGAACAACAACCCGCCAGTTTCGGACGCGAAGTCTGGGGGATTCTGCTCAACAGACACACACACACACACCTCCTCACAAAACCTTTCACAACTTCACAAAAGTTCTCCCAACTTCACAAAACATCACGCAACCACACATAAATACTGACTGCGTCATTTTCCAAGAAAAACAAAAGAAAAAACCCAACCGCGATGACGACGATGGAGACGATGACGACAACAATGACAATGACAATGATAACGACAAGCAACAACAACGACGACGACGACGACGACGACGACAACGGCGAAAGGCCCAGACTGGGCAGTGATCGGAACCTGGGTCTCGGCGGGCTTGCCGCGAGGGTCGTTGCTGGCAGGTGGCTCGGCCGCCTGCCCACGGCTGCCCGAGCCTCTTAGGAGGGGTTTTGTCCAGGGCCGGGGCCGAGGCTGGGGCTGAAGCTGGAACCGGGGATAGGGATCTCCTGATTGCTGACGACGTGACGGCTAAGGGGAGGGGGGAGGAGCTGAGAGGAGGGCTGGTTTATGAGGGAAACTGGGAGAGGGAGAAGTAGAGGAAGGGAGAAGTAGAGAGGGAGACCACGGGGAGAGAGAACAGGGAGGGAGAACAGGGAGGGAGAACCAAAATAATAGATTTAAAAAGACTGTTTAGGCGCTCTGCCCTTATGACTCCCAAGCCTCGCAACTAGTGGGGGCCAGCAAAGCCCTCACTCACCCATGAGGATGAACAGACATGCATCAGTCTTTGCGAGCACAAGGTCAGTACACCGTGCGACCGACTCGCGTCGACACAGGCCAACAATGGCAGTTTCACGGTCAGCACATCAGAAGAGACGGGGACATAAGTAGCACAGCTTGTTTTAAGTGGGTAACTTCTGGTATTTTGTTTTGACTGATGGTGTGGAGATATCTAATACACAGAAAGCGAGTTGGGCAAGATCGTTGCCTTCCCCTCTCATCAAGCTTGACAGTGATGCCTGCTGGTTGTCAAGTAGGGTCTCTCATCTACGTCCACCGGGTGTATGCCTCGTGTTTGCCGCTGCGCCGCCTTTCCCTGTGTTTTTGTGTTTTCCAGGCCAACAAAAGTAATATAAACAGATAAATAGAACCCAATACTCCCAATGCATTGAATCCTTCAACCCCTGACGCGATGCAATCGACAACCCATCCTTTCCACGAGAATCGAAGTAGAAAATGCAACTTCCCAGAGAGGCAAACACGAGACATGACGTGGTGGAGAAAGAGAAGGAGACCCACAAGCACACTATTCCAACCCGTTTGAAAAACGTGCTGAGATGAGAACAGAAAAAAAAGGACACGATAGTCCAACTACAAGTGGTGAGCAGACAGTGAACGGAGAGCTCTACGAATGAGCCTCCTGCCAGCTAGCACCAACCCACTCGACGTCGCCAAGGCGCTTCTCCCGGCGCCAATTCCAGTTGAGATCTCGCGACTTGCTCTTCGACCAAGGACATTCCTTGACCCGTTCCCGGGTTTGATGTTTGTTGTTCATCACATGATTGTGATGGTTGGCGAGAGTAAAATTGGTGAAATTCGTCGAACCATTATCCCCCAAAACTCCGTAACCAAAAAAATTCCCAGCCTGACGCCCAGCCTTTAGTGTAAAGTCCGGCTTGGGCATCGATTCTTGATGGCCAGTGTACGCTCGGCGGCGATCACCCAGCTTGGCCCACTTGTCAAGCACGTCCTTGTGGGGGCTCGGTGATTGACGAGGTGGGTGAAGCTCGTGATGCTTCACAGCCGTGACGTCCTGGAAGAAAAAGCCATCCGGCAGATCACCATCCATGTCAATGACATCCTCAATCGAAGGGACTTGAGGCTTAGCATTGATGACTGAAGACTTGACGACAGGCGACAGGACCCGACGAGGGGTGTCGTCGTCGGCCTTGCTGTCATGGCTCCACGTCCTCGAGTTCATCTTCTTGAGAGCTTCAAGCTGACGCTCCCGCTCCTCCTGTTGATGTTCTTCCTCTTCCTCTTCCCAGAGGTCGCTCCAGCTCTTGGAGACCGTGTCCTTGCCGCCGAAGACCGTCGCCATAGAGGGAATATTGCGCGGTTTGGACATGGAAATCGGCAGAGAACCGGCCGTGGGTGACATATTGGCGGCTGGCTTCAGCGCCTTGGGTCGGTTGATGGTGAGCGACTGCATGGAGGCAGGGAGGCTCGAATCCATGACTGAAGCGGTAGAGGGTGTCTGGGTAGAGAACCAATCGGTGGTGGCAGCAGACTTGGAAAACAGGTCTTCGGTGTAGCTCTCATTGTCAGGAATGGCGCTGAGCTGACGCATGGGGTGGGCAAGGCTCGAGGTGTGCAGAGCCTTGGCCCAAGGGAACGAACCGTTGTCTACCTGAGGAGACTGGATCGAGGGTGTGCGCAAGGGCTCACGATTGGCAGTGACCATGGTGTCCCGCTCGGCAGAGCAGAACTCATCGTCATCCTCCTCGAGGGTGGTGAAGCTCACCACGCGGTTCAGTGCCCTCCTAGCACCGACGAGCGACCTTTTCCTGGGGTCCATGCTCATGCACTCGACGATGACCTCGTACGTGTCTTGCGACATAGAAGGAAAGACATCGAAGAGGGACTGCTTGTCACGGGAAAAGTCCAGGAACAGAGGATCGGCCTCGGTCGGGGCGGTGAAGGGGTTCCGAGAGAACAGGATGTTCAACAGGCAGATGCCAATGGCCCAAATGTCAGCCTGAGCGGGAGAGTATCCAGCACCGGCCGAATCGTATTGTTCTGGTGACATGTAGCGGTCGCTGCCGACGGACGTCTCGTAGGTCCACTTGTCAGTGGTGGCGAGCCCGAAGTCCCCAAGCTTCATCGAACCATCCTTGCTGAGAAAGATGTTCTCAGGTTTGATGTCCCGATGGTAGATGCCCTTCGAGTGGCTGTAGGCAACGGCGTCCACAAGCTCCAGCATGAATCGTCTGACATGCTCGGTCTCCAGAGGACCTTGGTCGACACGAATGGCCTCGTAGAGATCACCTTGTTGACAGTACTCGAGGACGAGGTAGACATGAGCGTCGGTCTCAAAGGAGCGAAGCAAGCTGACAATGTTGGGGTGGCGGCCCAGTCGACGGTGGAGCACGAGCTCTTCAGACTTGTCGTCGATGGCGAAGTCGAAGCCAGCCTCGTCGGCAGCTGACTTCTTCGTCAGACATTTGATGGCCACGAATTCTCCCGTCCAGAGATCCTGGGCCTTGAAGACCATGCCGAAGGATCCATGGTTGAGTGGCGACACTGTTTGATATCGTCCATCCAGGACGACGCCGCCGGTAAACTCGTCTCGCAAGCATTCCATTGTGGTGAAGAAAGTGTATCGTGTCAAAAAAATTAGAAAGCGTGTAGGTTGCGGATTAAACAGGTGCCAGGTGATACGATGCCCGGAGGATTTTCGCCCCAAAGCACAGGACCAGCAGTCTATGTCGATGATGAACTGACGATGCTGCCCAAGAAATTTCAAACGATCTTCGCTGGTTGTGACGTATCAAAGTCGGACAGTCGGCGGAAGGTACGAGTGCAGCACAAATTCGAGGCAGCAAGAATGGTCGGGTTCGTGGTTGGGTTTGGTTTGAACAGACCCAGGTTGTATATGTCGGCGGAGGAAGGTACGGAACGAGGATCGAAGATGAAGAATGCGATGTACAGACCGCGAGGCAGCAGTAGAGAGAAAAACAAAACAAGCAAGCGCCGAATCGTTCACTTTCAGAGGCTCATCGATGGGGTATTTTCGGTAGGATAAGACAAACGGAAATAGAAAAGCAGTTGAAATTGGCTTGATGATGATGATGGTGGTGGTCGAGGAGTCGGGTGAGTGGGCGAGTAGATGCTTTGAAGTAAACAAAAGAAAGATTGTCAAAGACGCATTTGAGAAGGCGTGGTTGTTTCGAATAAAGAGCGACGTGCTTCGAAGGGGGAAAGATGTTTGGTCTATCGAGGCGGAAAGTCGGAGAGGAGAGGAGGACCGGGCTGACGATGCTGATACCCCCGAAGATCCAACAAAGTCGTCCCGAGGGTGAGGTGTTGCCGCGGACGGCGGTGACGGAGTCCTAGTAACCAGCAGGAAGAATGACACACAACCGGAGACGACAAGTGTGAGTAATCCCTTCGCGGTCGAGGGACTGCCGTCAAGGAAGCGGACCTCGGATACTGGGTGTACCCTGGAGCTGAGTGGGTAGCGAAGTTGCGTGATATGCTGGCGGCACTTATAATAGAAGTAGCCGGTGGGTCGTAATCGCACTCATTCGTAGGTGGGCTTGTCTCTCCTGAACAGGACGGTGAAGAGATACTCCTCAGCCTTCACTGCTCAACACGACGATGATCGTCCAATCAGAACCAATGCCCAGTGAGGGGCCTTGTTGATTTTACCTCGTGCCTCGTGTCTTCCCGTCGTGACAGGTGTGGATTGAGTGGAAGAAGTAAAGAGGATGGCGGGCAGGAAGCGGAGCGTGAAGGAACTGATCGCCGATGTATTCAAATAGGACTAACTGCACTGCCGAGAGGGAGATGGCCAGGCAGGTAGGTATCTTTGAGACAAGTCGATGTGGACGCGGGGAAAATCGATAGGCAACAAAGGACACGGTTGCAAATGACTTCGAGACGGGTCAGGTTCGGGTCGAGTTCTTCGAAGATGGTGGTCGAAGCTCGGTGTCGTTGGTGGTGTGATTGTTGTGTGCCGACGAGTACCGAGTGAACGAGCCCCCCAAAGGAACCGACGTCAGCCTTCCTTAATAAGGCGAATTGCAATGGCTCTTGGGCAGTCCCTGCCGACAAGTGACAATTGGCATCCAAGGAATAGCTGGGACTGGACTTGACTTGACTTGACTTGACTAGACTTGACCGATGACCGTCGTGGTTGAGAAAAAAGGAGGAGCAGCGGATTGTAGGATGTCGAGGGGGATGGCGTGGTGAAGTATGGTGTAGGATGCGCAAGGTAGGAGTGAGAGTGGGAAGCAAGGAAGGAAAGAAGGTTGGGTTAGGTGGGTGAGATGGCGGTGGACGAAAGAAACAATGTGATGGGTTGGCAAGAAGGAAAGGGCAAGGACTGGTTAGGAACTGGAAGGCTGCTGGACGACGAAAGAAGACAAGGACAGGCAGGTATGCAGGAGGGAGAGCAGAGTTGCAGGAGTGCAGGATGCTGCAGATGTGAGGTGCGAGGTGTGTGGTCACTTGGCTGTGTGTCTGCCGCGACAACGAAAGGGAAACGGAACCTTGGGGCAGCCCGTCTCGTACACACGAGAAACGGAATGCCGTAATCGCCATGGAACTCAAGGGAAACGAATGGCCAGCACTATCAGCCGGTACAGCCAACACTGCCTGCCTTCCCGTGCGATCCTCGTACTCTCTGTTTGGGAGGGGTGATGAGCTGAGATTAGACAATCTCGCGGTCAGGGTCACCCCAGGCTACTGGTAAGGCCGTGTGAGCGTGCAAGCGCTGTGCACTGTACGATAGGGACCCTGCTCCTCCTCCACGCGTCAACAGCCCAGCGAGGACACTTGTCGCTATCAATCTTTGCACTAGATGCACTGTATCTAATGCTGTGATCGGTCCAATGACGACCAGTCTTGGGCACATGGGCCCGGCAGCCTTGCATGGCGTTTATCACCGTTTGGGCTAGCGACCCAACGTCTCTACACCTCCCAACCTGCTGCAATGAATGGTGTGCACAGGTGCACAAGCGAACCGCGCTTCGAGGCCTTCGACACCATCCAGCACTGGTGTCACGCATCCTCACGGGCCTCACCGCCCGCCCACTTCACGCACGGCGACAACCTCCAAGAGTCCAAGAGATGGGACGATGGCCCCAGATTCGATGGATCGCTAGTATCGGGTCTAAACCTAGACGAGATCCACATGTGTATCGCGTGCCCTCGTGCGCCCACCCC